>CAHIKZ030000650.1:672500-740000 GCA_903632075.3 Acanthosepion pharaonis
ATAAATACACTTATACTCAAACCTACACATTCCTCAGTGCAAATACTCTAACCAACACATAAATAAATATATACACATATACACCAACACTAATAACACTATGCAGGTAAACAATACACATTTATATCGTAAGTATGACCATCATGCAATAAAAATACTAATCTATTAAAAATACAGCGACATATCATTATCATTTAAAGTATACGACCCCTACACTAAGTTAAATTTATAACAGTGTTTACAATTAACTGTAAGTTCATATCTTTGATTTAAGAGATCAGCCTTGTTTTTAAATCTAATAATTTCAAATTTTTCATTAAGGCATAGGTAACATGGGGCATATAGGGAGTTATATGTCCGAGCTTTCTTAACCAAACTCCATTTAACTGTAGGTGTTTTGTTCTTATCTTTTAGATTCCAAAAATACTTGGATAATGAAGTCATGTACCTATATTCACTGTGATTAAAGGATTGCATATGCCCCCGCCAGCGTTCCTTGAATATTTTCATGGTAGAACCAATGTAAAACTTCTTTATATTTGGATTTTCAGTTGTTGAAATAGTACTAAGATAGACTACAGAAGTAATCCCACAGTTATTTTGTAGTGGACAATTATTCGGATTCCTACAATTACATAAGTTGTTATTTGTATTATTATATTTAGTATTGCAGTTAGTAACCTGTTGAGTAGTCAAGCCTTTTGAATTCCTATACTTGTTAAAGACTATGTTGTTATGTTTTTTAATTATCTTCTCCAGGTTATCAGCACAACTATAGCTTAATTTAAGGGTATTAGGATTAAATATTTTACTAAGTGGGTTAGTTTCAGGGTTGGGGAAATGTTTTTGGATGAGGTTTAGAAATATATGCCCTAATTTAGTTTTAACCATTAAATTGGAATAAAATATGAATGAAATCTGTCAGAATGGTTATAAATTTAACAATGCTTTGCTTTTATTTAAGCTTCATCAGAAATTTTTTGATGTAAGACAATTTTCCAGTCCCTTGACTTCTGTTTTTCATTGGTCAGGTAGACCCCACATGTCTGTTTTTGTTGTGTTTTTGTGTGTTTGTGCATATGTATATCTGGATTCTAGTGGTCATTTTGAATCTGTTTGTCAGTCCATGTTTTTAATTCCTAAAATTATAGTGGGAGGATAATGGGAAAGGTATGTGTCTATGTATCAAGTTTCTAGTTGGTCTTGCAGGTGTTGGTGGTGTCAGTACATTTGTTGTTGATTGCTGGTTAGATGTATGTTACTAATGTCAGGGTGAAGTCTATGGTTGAGGAAAAAAATTACGTTTGGGAAATTTGGAGCTATGCGTGTGTGTGTGTTTGTTTTGGCTTAATTCTATTATTATTCTTTGAGATTTGTTGAAAAATTGTGTGCGTCTGGAAATTTTGTGTATGTGGTGGTGTTTAGATTTAATTCTATTTTACATATTATTGTTATTATATATGACTTTTGAATGTATTCAGATGTTTGGTGTGTTTGAAGGTATCTGGATCTTACATTTTTTTAATTATGTTGTATAAATGTTGATGATATGAAAAAGTGTGACTGCCATTGGTTTATCAAAGGAAATATACTAATATTTTTTCTAAATATTTTCTTCATAATGTGACATTTTTTTTTTTTTTTTTTTTATTTAAGGTGGCATTTTTTAAAAATCAAAGTTATTGCCTGTTTTATTTCTGTGAAGGAGTCTAAATATTTTTTTCAATGTATTTTCTTTTTTGGAAGTTCCAGGCTGCATATTCTGAGGACACTGAGAAGTCTATGATTAATTCTAATTTTATTTTTTGGCTGTGCTGGGAATAGAAATTTATTAAATCATTTTTTGTTGGTTTATGTAAAACTTTAAAATCTAATTTGTTTTTGTTTTGGATTAATAGGATGTCAAGGAAGGTTAGGGTGTTTTTTATTTGATGTTTTTGTGTTTCATACTTTGATGGTTGGTTCTCCATTGTTGAGTTTCTTTATGATGTTTGGTAGATTTATGGAGTGGAGATATATTAATAGGATGTCATCTATATATCTAAGGTAAGTAGTTTTTAGATATGATGTGTTTAAATGGGTCAGATTCTAAAAGATCAGACATGCTTATAGTGGTGGTGGGGTTCCGTCCATGAACTGAAATTTTGTTTGTAGAAACTGTTGTTACAAGAAAAGAAATAGTGATTGATAATTAGTTTGAATGAGTCTTGAATTTTGTGGACTGGTAGAGAAAGTTTTTCTTTTGGATTTGGGGAGGTGGTTTCTTGAAGCATTTTGTGACAGCTATATTGGTGTAGTGATTTGATATCTGAGCTTGCCATAACCTTATTTTTCATGTTTCTATTTCTTACTCTCTGGATTAAGTCACCAGATTGTCTAATGTGTGTTGAGTTGATGGTACCTAGGAACAGAGTTAGGTGTTTTTTGATTGCTTTAGATAGTTTGTGTGGAAAACTGTTGATAAGATGTGTCTGATGGACATGTTGGATTAGTGTGTTTTTGGCAATCTGTATTTTGATTAAATATTTGAATTTTTAAAAAAAAATTTCAACTGGAACTGAGCAAGTATTGTACAAGTTTCATAATAATGATCTATTAAAGTTGGTATTAACCATTCTGTAGCTCTGTAAGAAATTACTTTGCAACTCTAATATAATTTTGGTTTCCTTGTTGATGATGTAAGGCAGGTAAAATATCTGGTATCATCTGAAATCCATAAAAGACTTAGGCAAAATCTGTGTCTTGAAGATCATCATTCAGCTAATGACCATGAGTCCTCCTCCTCCCCTGCTGAGTGCCTGACTCATTCATCAATCAATTATCCAATCAGGTTTTCTCTGCTTTCTTTTCTTTAAATTTCTTGTTTCCACTTTTAAGTGAAAACTTATTACGTGGATGTTTGCAGAAAAGCTGTGAGGAAGCTTTGCACATCTGGCAACAATTATAGACTTACTCCATTCTGTTAGCAACCAGCTGCTAACAGAATGGAATGCTTCTATAAGTGATGGAAACAAAAAGAAAATAATTTCTTTCTTTTCCATTTTTTTTCTCAGGTGGGAAACTGTTCTTTGTCAGAGTTGTACTGTTGATCTATCTACACCAAAAAGAGAAAAGAATCCAGAGTAATCCAATCAAACTTATGTAGAGGTTTGGCATTTCACACTTACTGCTACTGCTGCTGATGTTCTGTGTGTCAGGCTAGCCTGCCTTAGATTTGTCTTTACAAACAGGAAGTCTGGCTATATATCTCTTGTCTGCATGGGGCAGGGCATTATGAGATTGATTTGAAATGAAAGCTTTTTTTCACAGAATATTCAAAGATTGTGAGTCTTTTCAAAGAAATTTTATTGAATTACCAATTTCTTGCTTTTATACTATAATGTGAAAAGTCTTAAATTATTTTTGATAACATTTTTAAAGATTTTAGAAAAGACAAACTGAAAAAGACAAGATTTATTTGGTCATATTTGCTTCAAAAGTCAGTATTTCTTTAAAGTTTAAAATCCTTAAAGAAATACAAAGAAATGCAAAGTTATAAGAGAAATATGAATAACAACCCAAAATAAAACTAAAGTATAATTATTCCTGCCTTAACTGATCTTTTGTATAATGCAATTCTTTATTTATATAAATGAAAAACTTGATTCTATATGTATTTTAATATAAGTATTTCACTCTGTCTCTTTATTTGTCAAAAAATGTTTTAGTGTAAATTTATTAAAAATATAATCACTGCTTTTTCTAGTTTAATGTTTTTGTTTTCTCATGTTTTAGAAATACAATTAACAATTTCCCTGAGAAAGATGGTGGCCATTATCCCCACAAGAAAGATGGTTGCTTATTGCCTTTTTTCTTTTAAAATCTACTACTGTCTAATGCAACTCTTAGCTTATAATTTGTATTCTAACAGAAAAAAAAAACCTTTCATTCTCCACAAATCAATAGTTTGGCTCTTTAGTGATTTATTTTTGTTTTTTTATTTAAAATTTTTTTTATAAGCATTTCATCCCAAGCAAGGCGGGAGTACCACTAGCATGCAAAGGGTTACACAGGGTAGAGAACAAGAATAAAGAGGCATGTCAAGGAAGGTTAGGGTGTTTTTTATTTCATGTTTCATGCCTCGATAATAAATAAAGAAGGGTAGGGTACAAGATCAAGGTATCAGAAGATGTCGATTAACATTACATTTTAATATTTGAAGATTATAGTTATCAGAAAGCAAGTAAGACTGGAAGTGCAAGAGAATCTTTGGGTAGAAGAGATGGTTACATTTAACCATTTCGACAGTGAAAGGGTGGGACCGAGATGCCAACCTAGTGGCTTGCTTAAATTAATACAGTCTGAGAACCAGTGAAAGCAACTTGTCTGAACAGTTGCCATGAAAATACTTATAGAAGAGACAGAGGACATGTCTGTGAGAAAGTGATTGTAGACGAGATGCCAGATCAGGACCTATCACATTGCATATCAGTCTCTGGATTTTGTCGAGGACCTCGAGACTTACAGTGGGAGCACCAGACCATATATGACAGCAATATTCCATGCAAAGATGGATGGTTGATTTACAGATTTGAAGGATGGACTCAGATGAGAAAAACTTTCTGGCATGATACAGAGAACCAACTTTCCTTGCGGTAGATGAATCTATTGAGTCTGTGTATTTGTTCTACCTCATATCAGCGGACATTGTGAGACCAAGCAGGTGCAATGAGGTGCTCTCATGGAGTTGGGCATCAGAAATTTTGATGGGAGGCAGGGAGGGTTCTCTGTGGTGGGTAAATGAGAGCAATTTTGTTTTGGAGGCATTGAAGTTTACAAGCAATTTCTTGCCCCAGTCAACCACAGATTGGAGGTTCATTTTGAGATCAGCAGCCCATTTAGTTTTGTCAATGATGCCAGATTTACTATTGAGGCAGGAGTAAATAGTAGTATCGTCTGTGTAGATGCTTACTTGGGAACTGATGACATTGGGAAGGTTGTTGAAGATCAGAAACCATGTAGGACCCGAGACAGAGCCTTGGGGAACACTGGCGTTTATGATAAATGAGCTGGAGGAGAACCCATTTAGGACAATGTTCATTTCACGGTTTGACAGGAATGATTGTATTAAGTCAAATAATCATTCTGTAATGCCATATCCCTGAAGATTACAAAGAAGGTTGGCATGCCAAACCCTATCAAATGCTTTAGAGATATCTATAGCCATGGCTTGATCTTCTCCATTATTGTGAAGTGCTTGGTATACAAATTCAGTTATGGGTGTGAGCACATGAGCAGTAGATCAGGCAAAGAGGAAACCATATTGCTTGTTGGAGAGCAGATTATGGGAAGTAAAGTGTTTAACCACTTTGGCATTGATTAAAGCCTTAAAGACTTTACCAAAGAGTTGTAAAGAGACTGATAGGATGGTAGTTAGATGGGTCAGAATGGTCTCCAGAGTTCTTAAAGACAGGCACAACAGCTGAGGACTTCCAACAGGCTGGAAAGCAAGATTCATTGAAGCAGTAGTTGTATAGTTTGGAGAGGACTGGTGTCAGTTCAGGAGCACATTTCTTCAGGATTATTGGCCAGTATCCCATCCCACCACTTACCTTATGGGAGTCTAATTTAGAGATGATGTCAGATAACATCATTGGGGTTATATGCATCCCTCAGTAGAGCCTCAGTTCTTGGGGGAAAATCAGGTGTGGGTACACCAGATGAGTCTAGCGTTGAATTAGATTAGAATTTCTGAGCAAAGCATTCAGCCTGTTGTTGAATTGTTGAATAATGGAGGTATTGTGGGTTTACTGTTGTTCAGCACACTCTTGCAGAGCCACCAATAATCTTTAGAACTTGTAAGAAACAATAAGTTGTTTCATTTTTTTGGAAAAGAGTAACTTTGCTTCATTGAGGACACGCTTGCACTCATTGCAGGCAGTGACAAAGAGATGTCTATTGCAATCAGACATGTTGCTATGGTACAGACGGAAGTAGTGATTCCTGTTGATAATAACAGCTGAGCAAGTAGCTGAGGAGCAAGGGAAGGAACGCGATTTAACTTTATATTTTCTTGCAGGGATGAAAGCCTCAATTTCAGCTTTTATCCAGGATGAGACCACAGATACACATTTTGGGATGGGGAGATTAAAAATAACGATTTAGGGAACATCACAGAAGAAATCACAGAATGAGTCCCAGTCTGCTTGTTGACAACAGAAAGACGTTCTGTTGGTGGGAGGTTTTTTTACTGGGGAAGGAGTAGAAGGAGATGTTAACAGACATGATGGCATGATTAGGGGTTGCCAAGAGGACAGAGCTGCATGGCACAACAAGACTCCAAGATGGAGGTAAAACAGAGAGGGAAGCCTTACCATCATGGTTACTGGGGAAATGTGTAGGAAAGTCAACCACTTGTGTGAGAGATTGAAAATTTAAGGGTTTGTATGCCAGGAAGTCAGTTATGGAGTGTTTAATATAATCTCTTATTTTGCAGTTAGTACCAAATTGTAAAAGGACATAAAATCAACACTGAGGGAGAATATTTTTTTACTTTTAAAAAAATAAATACAACGCTTTCCATTGTATTTATTTTTTTATTCTTTCAATGTTGAGAATAAAGACAATGGAAAATGTGATGCAAAAATCTGAGGGTGCATGGAATAATGAAAGATGTCTTCCAAAAGCTAAACAAAGTATTAAGAAATGGGAAAATTTAATTAGAAACAAAGAAAAGAGTGCTGAACTGCTATGTAATATCAATCCTCCTATATGGCAGTGACTAGTAGATGACTTGAGGCACAGAGATGTCCTACAGAGAAATGCTGAGACTATCATGAACTGAGCATGTAAGAAAAAAAAAGCTTCTAGAATCAAGAGAGTTGAAATTTCTTGGACTCTTAAAGAAGGTTTTGAAGAATTTAATAGTCACACAGGGCAAACTGAATGTCAGTGGGTTAGCAGTGAGCATAATATATATGAGCATAGTGAACAAGTTTGTGTCAGTCAAAGGGGCATGGAGAGATAGTAAGGGACAGATCTTGCTTAGTGCTACCAATGATAGGAAGTTGTAGAGAGCCATGAAAACTAGTTCTCATAGATGTTGGATCTGCCTAAGAAAGTCAGTTGGAAAATAAAGGGTTATACATGCTCCAACTCTTCTTTCATGGGCATCCATCTCTAATCTAAGTAAAAGTGTATGAAAATTGGAACTTTCTTTTGTTTGACAATGGTTTTGGCCATTGTATACTCTGGCCTTCTTCAGGTGATTGGAATTTTGAACTGAGCCCTTTATTTTGTCCACCAGGGTAGATTGTTGAGTTAAAGGGTCGATAACTGAGACATCCGAAAGGGGAATGGCATTTGGAACTAGAAAAATCTTCGTTATTTGGACACATTATTACAGTAAAACTGTTTGATTTAATTCTATTGAGTAATGATTTCTTTGTTTGGTGAAAGACTAGTAAAATTCAGTCAACAAAATAGTATCTTAATTTTAAAATTAAGTGTTCAATGGCAAAGCACACAAGGATGGCTGAGTGTAACATGTTTTAAATGTTTATATAGTTAAAAAAATTCCTAAATAAAAAATATCAAATTTTTTTAATATAATTCTAATTCAAATGTCATTGCACTTAAAAATTGGTTTTATTTTAATTTAATATTTTTTAATTTAACCTTTTCATGTAATTATTATTAAAAAAAATGACAGTATAACATTTGTTTGATGAAACTGTTAGAAAATACTCAATTTGAGAATAGATATGCCTTGAAAGCTTAAATTTAAATGAAATTATTTAATAAAATATTTTCTTTTGTTTAACAACACTTTACATCAACACAGTGTAGTTATTCTTTGATAATGCATGTAACTGTGAAACAGTAACTGCAAATTGTGTTCCTAAATCTGCACCAAGCCCACATGATTACTGCTGTTATTTGCTAGTTTTTGTGGTCAGTTTCTTGGAGTAGGTGAGGTGTTATTCTTCAATGGTTTAAATACTGGCTACCAGTATGACAATTGGCAGCAACATGAAATATCTGGAAAATAAAAATCCAAAAGATCATTTCAGTATTCAGAGTCAAATGAAGAAGATGTCGTCACTTGATTTTATTCTTTCACTGAATATATTCAATGAAGACAAAATTATTTTATGCATCTATTATTGTATAGGCAAAAACAAACAAGCAAATGAGAGGGGAAAAATGTCACTAGATTTTGCATTAAGTGAGGTCAACTTGATTGAGGTCAAATTTGGGATTTCATTGCTCTTTTATTTAAAAAAAAAATAAAAAAAATGGATTCTTTTCTCAAGAAGGAAATATAAGTACATATGTATATAAAACATAATGTGTACTTATATATATAAAGTGCATGTAATACACTAGGCTACAAATATACTACATAGAAAATAAGCAGAGGGCAGGAGTGTCAAAGACAACATACCTATTCTATCAGTACTTTCTTGGAAAGTGCTCAAACAAACTACTTTCTATGGTTCTGCCAGGATGAACTTTCATGGCTAAGACCTGCCATGCCCCTTACATAGTAGCAAACCCCCCACCCACATTCCGTCTATATTCTATTGATGAGAAGTAAGTTCCACTCAAACTGCTTCTTCCTATCAACCACTTCCCAATTACTATAATCTTAACCTGTTCAAGTCTACAGCTTCCCCTCCTATCAGTATAAACCACCCCTTCACAGAACTCTCTACCTTGAGTGGCCCTGGGGCCTTTTCCAGGGTGAAACTTACTGTAAAACAAAATCCCCAAAAAACAAAGATATTAGTATCCCAATTAGAAATACCAATCCATATGTAAATAATCTACTCATTTTTAACTATTACTTTGCTGGTGTGAATTAGTTGGGCTCTTATGTCCATCGTCTTTTGTGTTAAATTGTTATAAGTTATAATGTTAATTATGTTTAAATGAAAATGTCCATGAAGATGGTCTTAAATAGACCGAAACGTCCGACGTCGACTTTATTTTAACATTAATAATGCATATTCAGAATTTTGTTTTTTCTGTATTTTTCTTTCATATTGTCGGATTTATATCCATATATTTGCTTATATATATATATATATATATATATATATATATATATATATATATATATATATATATATTATTTATTATAAATGTTATAAAATCACTACAAAAATAGCCATTTTGTTTCAACACTTCTGGTATGTTGAATGTAGAATAAAGGGTTTTAAAAGGTTCAAATCAATTAACCCCCCCCCCTTGCAAGGGTAAAATAAAAGCAGGTTACATAACCTGCAATGACCAATTAAAATACAAGTATATGAGAATTCAAAAAACTTGACAACGAACTTTGGTTATAATAATTATTTAATCCTTTAATGTTGGGGTTAGACTAAAATAGAATTTATTCTAACTAATACATATTAAATTATGTGATAAAATTTGAAATTAAAAATTACCCATTTTAAAATTTAAATTTAATCTATATTAAGTTTAAAATTATAAAATTACTGAGGAAAAAAGAAAAAAAATACATATATAATTCTATTTATTTTGTTTTTATTGAAATTAAGTTGGAATAAATATGTTGTAACCTAGAAAGGGTTACTGAATGATGAATAACCAAAATGGAGGTTGGGTTAACCAGTGTCTATATATATATATATATATATATATATATATATATATATATATATATATATATATATATATATATATATATATATAGAGAGAGAGAGAGACACTGGTTACTTTATTAGGAATAATCTTCTGGTACTGGGCTGGATTCCTTTTTGCATTCGGAATAGCTTTGATTTTTCAGTTTTTCTTGATAGGAACTTTGATGTGTGAGCGCCTTCTTTTATTATGCCATTCCACAATGGTTCTTGTTTGGTTGGCTGCACATCCAGAATTCAAATCTTCTTTTCCACCACCTCCCAATATTGCTCTATGGAACAGAGATCGAGTAACTCAGGTGGACACTTTATCACATAAAACTCATTGTTGTGTTCCCTTAACCAATTTACCACTAGTTTTGATTTTTGACAGACCATTATTTTACTGAAGTGGTTACCAGAGAATTGGTTACATTTTAGTCCTAAATTGATTGGTCAACCTCAATAACTAGGTAGTCTGCAGCATTTAAATTATCTTTTATTGGTACCAAGGGTCCCAATATATGTCAACAAAATATTGCCTATACCATTACACCACCAACTCCAGTGTGAACCATTGATGCAAAGCAGGATGAATCTGTACTTTTATAAATAGTAAAATATTGGCTCTGTCATCTGAATGATAGAAATCAAGAATCATCAGACCAGGCAAAATTTTTTCAGTTTTTACAACCTTTAGCAAATTGTAACCTCAGCTTCTTGTTCTTATCTGACATAAGTGGCACCTGTTATGGTTTTCTGCTAATGTAACCTGTCTGCTTCAAGGTTCAATATGTTGTGTAGTCTCTTGAACAGCTCTTCTTGATACCTCCATTGTAAAGAGTGGTTATTTGAGCTACTGCTGCTTCTCTGTCAACTTGAACTTACCTGGCCATTCTCTTAACTTTTTCATGCATAAGAGATTTCTGAACACAGAACTGCTACTCACTGGTATTTTCTTTGACTGGCCATTTTCTGCAAACCATAGACATGATTGTGAGTGGAAATCCTAGTAGATCATGAAATCTGGAATCAATCACCATTCTTCATTCAAAGTCACTTAACTCCCCTTCCTTTCCCAAACTAATGCATGAAGTGAAATACAGGAGGTTGGCATGACCATGTTTAAATGTCTATATCCATTAAATTGCTGCTATGTCATTTGGGGATTAGAAATTTTCATAAAGAACATTTGCTCATATGAACTTAAGTGTGTGCGTGTGTATATATATATATATATATATATATATTTTGGTAGTATGTTTTTATTAAAACATGTCTCATTAAATAATTTAGACAAATTTTGTCTACTCATTTTTAATATGATCCTCTCGTAATTATTGACAAGTTTCTTAGTATCCTTATTAAAGTAAGAAAGAAAATTACCATGTTGATGCATATTCATTTTATTCTGAGTACTTTCAACATTAGCACAATGTAATCATTGTTTTTTCTAAGACAAAAATTGTTGTGTTCATCATTTTTTTAAGATAAAATTGTTGTGTTCATCTGAAAATTAAATTTTTACTTGTGAAGTGAAAAAAAACGCTAATGTTATGTACTGCACAATTTTTAAATATTTTAAACTATCTACTGTAAATATTTTAAAAATATTTGTGCAATATTCATAATTTTAAGTGTTGTTTTCAATTTTTTACCTCCTTTGGCATTTTTTGTGTGTTTACATCATAAAATTTAAAAATTGTACAGTGCATAACCTTAACATTTTTCACTTCACAGATAAAAATTTAATATTCACACAATTTTATCTTAGAAAAATGATGAACACAACGATTTTTGTCTTAGAAAAAAACCAGACGCTTATCGTTGTTGATGCCATTGCTTACTTCAGAGTATTTAGTTTTGTGGAACCAAGTGAACCATTTTGACTTGGAATCTGGATGTAACAACTGGTTGAATTATGAGTTTTTGAATCATGATCTCAAGGTCAAATGACAGATACAAACACATCAAGAGTATTCTGCATAGGCTTTTGTGTGTGGCAGAGCCACACAATCATCTGTGTAGTGGAGTTCATGTGTCTAGCATCATTGTATCCAAGGACAAAGTGGGAAATGATTGGCTGTGGCAGATAAGAAATTGATAAGGACTGGTGAAAAAACACAGCAATGCTTCACCCTAGGATTAACCCTGATGTACTCTGACTGGAGTACCCCTCTGAGAAAGCTAAAAGAAACTTAAGTGAGACTCCAATTCTGGCAATTTGTTTCCAAAGAATTTTCTGGCTGAAGGTGTCAAAGGCCTTTGCTTGGTTTGATGAAGACTATATAAAGGTCTTTACACAACTTATGCTCTTTTCAAGTAACTGCTGTGAAATAAATAACATGTCATTGGCACCTCTGGACTTTTATAAACTGAACTGATGAAGGGATTATATCTACAAAACTTAAAGATAAGTTTTTCAACTTTTTATTTTTTTTTCTTCTATTTCTAGAAAACCTTATTTTACTGTTTTAAATTAAATCTTAGGTGTTATGGTAAGTTTAATGGTATACAGGCATAAAACATATATTTAGTTTTCTCAGACATGTTCTTCTATAGGATCTAGACTTTTTCTTTCTTATTTTTTGTTATTAAGCCAGAAATAAGCTTTTCTTTTCAGATCTTCTAGTTCCTTCTCTCCTCTCCCCCACATCAGAATATTACTCCCTGAGTATGTGAAGGAAATAAGAAAAACAGTAGAATATGAAAAATATCTATTTTATTTTGCATGAAAAGATGAAAGTTGCAACTGATAGTATTTGGGGCTGATTGAATGCCAGACACTAATACAAAATACTGACAAAGGATAAGAGTACACTGCTAACCTACTGACCCCATTTTTCAGCTCTTCTCTTCTTGTACTTTGTACTTTTTTTTTTTTTTTTTTTGTTGAGTAGATAAGTTAGAGATTTTGCAACTGCTTACCAGCCAGACTTAAAAATGAGCAAAAACTATTGAAGGAAAGAAATGTCCACTTCATTTCATCTAAGTTAGTGCAACCTGGCTGTATATTTTTTCTCAATACATGTAAATGAAGGCCTATCTATGAAGTTAGAGAAAATAAAAGCTGATACATCATTGAAAAGACTATGAGGAGACATTTTGTTTTCTCTTTGCTTTCTTTAAATTTTCCTGTCAAGTAAATGATAGCTATGATCAGAGTAATCTTCTTAGACAAATTCCTTACCATTTGCATTGTGGATATTTTGCTTACAGTCATTGGTTGAATTGCTTACATATAAATGTCAACTTTGAGTGCAAATACTTTTCAATGCATTAAAACTGACACTGCTTTCGAAAACTAGTTTATATTTCAAACTTTCTATAATAATGTTATGACTGTGAAAAGAGGTAATATGCCATGACTGGAATTGGTTAAGCATTTCACCACACAGGGTTTTCTTTCAGATAAATAATATGGCTTTCCCTTCTCTAGGTCAACTGCTGATGTATTAACAGTTATTGCTGAAAGAGTCTATCAACAAACTTTAGATATGAATGGGGAAACTCAGGCTGTTGTTATGCATATTTGGAAAGCATTTGACAGGGTTTAGCATACTGGTCTTCACAAATTGAAAGGTTACTGTACTTCTGGGTGAATTTTTGAACTGATTCAATCTTTCTTATCAAATCACAAAATGAAAGTTGTCTTGAATGGCCACTCTTCTAGATCTTTTTGCATTAATGCAGGTGTTCCCCAGGGTTCCAGCCATGGACCCATGTTGTTCTTAATTTTCAACAATGACCTTTCTGATGACATCAGTTCTCAGTTTGGTATCTATGCTGATGATAAAACTATTTAATAGTAAATCTGATTGATTCAGTGAGGTCAAATTGGCAGCTGAGTTCATAAATGACCTACAATCTGCTAGGGCAGGAAATGGCTTCTTAATTTTAGTTCTTCCAATAATTATTTTCTCTATTGACATGAAATGGAACCATATTGACTCAATTGTTAGTTCTGCTGTTAGGAAAGTTCATTCATTATGTTGTGCTAAACAACTTTTCATGACAAAATCTGTCTTGCATATTTATAAGTTTACCATTCTTCCCTGTTTTGAATATTGCTGCCACATCTGGTCTGGTGCTTATTTAGAGATTCTTGATAAAATATAAAGGAGAATCTGCTATGTTATTGGTTTAATTGTGGCATCTCAGCTTCAGTTATTACTCCACCACTGTAACAGCTTCCTTGTGTCTTTTCTATAAATATTTTCAATGTAATTATTCTAATAAGCTTTTCTCTTTGCTACTTAGACTTTATGAATTTAAGCACAGTACTAGATTGGCAGCAGGGTGTCTTACTGTTGAAATGGTGGCTAGAGATAACCGTAACTTCTATGTCAGCAGTTTTTTCTTTTGTGCTTCTTGCTTGTGGAACTCTTCTGGTTTTTTGCTTTCCAATTAACTTTGATCTTCAAAAATATAAATGCAATGACAATCATTATCTTTTGTCTTCTTAATTCCTGTTCTTTTATTGTTCTCTCTCCTTTGTTTTTTTGTTTTCTTTTTTCATTTTCTCTCACATTCAATCACCCTTTGCTTGGGGTGAAATGGTAAAAAACTGTGTTACTGATTCTGATTGTCCACTTGAAACCATTAGCCTTTCTGAAGTAGAGAAATTCATGCAACCAAAAAATGTGTCACCACATAAAACAAACCAAACTTAATAATTGCACATTCCCTGATCTCATATTATCAGTCATCCAAAGACAGTCTTGTAATTAGCAAAAATTGAAAACATAACAATAATGAAATTGAATGAAGCTGGTCAGATTTTCAATGCCCCCATTGCTGTTGCTGAAACAGCAATACTGTTGACTCTTCCTATTTTCAGACATGATAAACATGCCAAACAATTTACTCTGGCAAAACAATTAATGAAGTCTTTAAGTACAATTTGTACTCTTGGGATTGGGGATTTTATAAGTACAAAAATTTACAGTTAGCTTGATTACTTTCACTCATAATAGAAAGTAGGAAAGTGTATTTGTATCACTCAAATGGCAACAGGAAATGACATCACAAAAAGAAAACAATGTATTTTGAAAATAGTCCTTGATTAGCAATACTCACAAAGTGATGGGAGTTAGCCAACATAGAAGTATTTTTTGTTTTTTCTCAATCTGCAAGAGAAATGACATCATAAAAAAGACCAAGGTATTTGTAGATGATTGATGTCTTAAAAATATAATCATGGTTGTTGATTAGAATATTGGTAACCACTTTTTAGATATTGAAATCTTTATTTTGCAGATGATGAGTTTGTTTTTGACTCCAAAAAGTCAGTGTTGCATAGTCCATTCGTTGTAATAATTAACTTTCTGAAATATCTCAAAAACTTTGAATAAATATCCATTACTCTGGGTGCCTTATCTCTAAAGCAATTTGAATTCATTGTTTAAATTACTGCATTCAAAACAAGAGGAATAGGGCATGAATTTTCCATGTTGTCAAATGGAGGAGGGGAACTTACCATGTTCTCAACATGTGGATGTGCAGGAGGTGTATTTCCCATGTTGTTAACATGTGTAATTGAATTTGTTCTATTGTCAATAAGTGGAGATGGACTCGCTATACTGTCAACATTAGAGATGTAATTTGATGAAGGCAATTAATGTGGCAGACAACATGAAAAATTGAAAATATAATCTAGAGGAAAAAAAAAATTTTAAGCCAAATAAAATAGTTTTTAATGTATGTCATGGAGCAGATTTGCTAAATTCTGACAATTGTTTGTTGTTTTAGGAAAGAGGTTTACTGAAAAAAAGTGGGTGTATATTTGAGAGTATGCTTCAAACCAAGAAAATGCATTTTTTTTTTTTTATAAAAGCTGAAACCTTTGAATGTTGTTCTTTTCTGATTTCTGTGTGAAGTGATTAAATGTTTCAGTATTTCAGAAGATTTACACTTTATTAAAATTTTTGCAGGTAAACTAAACTAAAAGAAACCTTTTTTCTAAACTTTTTTTACATTATATACTTAAATTGTGTAAAGATGTATTTGATAGGAATTCAAAATATTAGAATATATTTGCTCTAATTTTCTTGAAAAAGACCTGAATCCTGGCTTCCAATTGTAAGTTTTTCAACCTACTTATAAGCATCTTCATTTCAAAAATATTTGTTGAGTAAATACTTGCACCACACAAATTTGGAGGTCAGTAAGAACTGTGGCAATTGTCTATGATGAAAATCATAAATGTCTACTTCTGACGAGGTTATATTTAAATAAGTTGCTAGGTTATCTGCTTCCTTTCTTTTCTGATCAGGTTTAAGAGGATGCGGTGACAAATGTTTGTGCCATCTTAACCAATCCAAAACTTTGAGACTTATATATAAACAGAGTGCTCCAAATGGCAGCAGAGGTTGTTTTCTGGATCATAGCAGTATGGGAAAGACAGTTTCGGGATTTACAACTAGCAGATTATTTGCTTATCACCGGCATATTTTTGTTTTTATTTTTGTAATTTCTAGAACTCTTTTACAGCTACAAACTGTTTTGGTGCAATGATGGATAAGATTTTTGACATTAAGCTGATACCTGAGCTTGATGGCTTGGTGACTGGACTGACTTCATCAGTTGAAAAAGCAGAATTTGTTTGTCTATCAACAGCTCAGTACAGAGTGAAGATTTGATGCTGAGCAAATAAAGTGAGCTCTACAGGTTTCTTTTGCAACAAGTAGAGTGGTGATGGCACCCAAATGAATTTGTTGATGTAATTTAACTGATTTGAAAAAGCTTGCAGGGCTGACTGGTGGAATATCCAAACAAGAATTTGCATGTATGTTTGTGGCAGGACTGCCAGATTACATCAAGCAACTGTTACACATGTCCAGAATGGAAGAAATGACTCAGCTATTGGACTGAGCCTGAACCATAATGAAAGACCAGATGGCAACTGTAGAAACAGCTGCTGCCAGCACTTTACCAGTTAAAGCTCTAGCCAGTAAACCTCCAAATGCTAAATGTCACAATAGCATTAGATGTTATCAGTGTTCCAGGTTGAATAAGAACTGCCTGGTTCAATGAGTAGAGACAAGTGCCCTTCATCCACCGAAGACCATTGCAACAGTGCAGTGCTTCCTAAGCTGTTGACTAGAGCACATTGATTCATACTGCCTTGGAACAGAGAAAGGGAACAAGATATCAATGCCAGTCTTTTCCACAAGTGAATTATCATGAATAGAATCAAGATAGTAGCACTGGTGGACATTGGCTGTTTACAGTAACTTGCAAGTATAGTGGTCTGTCAGTCTGGTGGGAGAAAGAGATGTACTAAATGGAAATACCTTCAAGTGCTGTAGAGTTGGAATTTTGTGACCCATATGGGTGGCCATTAATGATAAAGTACAACTCAAGACTTCAATGTTAAATAAACAGTATTTAATTACAAACTATAAATAAATATGTAACACAAGTCAATCAAGCTTGTTAACAAATTCAGTGAATACCTTTGTAGTAGCATGGCTTGCTTAACATCAAAGAGTCACTCAATTATCAACTAGTAATCCATTTGTAAGTAACTCGTAATCCACACAGTAATCAACCAAATTCAACACGTATTCCACTCCAGTAAGAAGCCTGACATCACCATTTATACACTTGGCGGGAAAAATTCATAAGACCAAAGGAAGAAAAAGAGAACTACTGACACTGAGGTTTGAACCACAGTGTCAGTATTTCTCTTTTTCTTCCTTATATGATACAAAAGCTTGGTATGCACTTATTGATCTTGGTATGGACTTATTGATCTCACAGTTTTGGCAGGAGGTGAACAGCTCTTGGGTTTTGAACTCTTGTTTGAATTCAACACAATTATAAAACTGGTTGAACTCCAAATAATGGAGTTTGTCAATGTATGTTTTTCTAAGCATGAGATGCCTCTTTATGCAGCCATTAAAACTGATGATGAGCACAGTACATGTGTGTGTGTGTATGTATATATATATATATATATAGTTTTATGCTATATTTAAAGGTAAAAGTACTCAATATCAGAGATAGAGCATATGTAAATATAAAAGTGTGCATGAAAGTCTACACCAAGTGGCAACAGTCTGAAACAAACTATTGCAACTTGGTATTGACATAAGTGCACACTTATCTATGCCCACATATCATCATCTGCTACTGTGATTCCACTATGGAATGAATGCCTTTTGTAGCTGAATGGGAATTTAAGGTCAGTGGAGATTAGAATTTCTTCACAGGTGCACATTGTTATTTAATTTCTTTTGTTATAGAACTCTAATTAACCTTGTAATTATCTTCAATAAGATCTTAACCAATGATCTGTGTATAGGTGGAATATAAGTTCAAAAGCATATATTGTAGATAAATAGTTATTAGATTAAAAATCATTAGCCGAGATTGATTTCATAAATATTTTGATGTTTATTTTCATCATCATTATTCTGATATGATTTACAATTATCTATTGAACAGTGTTTGCCAGAATACGAGTGACTGAATAAGATGAAATTTTACTTTGGGCATAAAGTATGGGGATGAGTGGAAGTACCAAAAGTTAATAAACTGCAACGACATTTCAAGCTGTTTCTCTTTGATTTGTGCAAATGCCAAATGTGCTAGGTGGGGTGGTTGTTTTGTCTCTGCCCAAAATACATGCCAGAATAACAACTTATCCTCCCCAATTCTCACAGTTTGGTGTTAATTGTCTCCTGCTGTGTGCACATGTTGACAGACAGCTAGAAAAAACTATAACAATCCTCATACTTGAATTGTTCACTTGCATTTTCTAAATGTCTGCCTACAGAAAGTTTTAACATGATAAAAGTTGTACAAAATCAAACTTGTGCCATTATATGCAATTTTGAAAGTATTTTTTTACTGATAAGGAGTAATGAACATTAATATTTCAAACATTTGCGTCATCAGAACATTACAACTTAAAATGATTTTCTCCTGATATTTTTTACTAAATTGATTTCCATATCTAATCAATTGTTCAGTTTGCATGCCAACCTAACTTAACAAGTATTCATAGTTTTGGAGTCGGGTAGCAAACTCCACCTCATATATTTTGCTATTGTCATAAACAACAAGAGGAAGGAGTGGATTGTACACTTGGTTTTGAAATCAGATTTCACATTTACCTAGATAGCCCTACCAAGGCTAAAAAGCCTAGTCTGTTCTACTCTTTTGTCCATAGCCCGAAGAAGAAATGAATTCATGACTTTCCTGATGTGAATTCAATCTATCTTGGATTTAATATAAACATTGCTTGTCTATTTTCTGCACTGCTAATGCTTAGGCTAATTTTGCTTTCACCAAGTTGAGGAGATGGACAATTGTGAATGCAAAACCAAGTGTGAAATCCGCTTTTCTCTCCAGCAGAGGTTAAACAAATGTAACAGGTAGATAGTAGTCTTTGTGATGTTATGCATAGCCATATTTTACAAATAAATATATATTTATATATATATATATATATATATATATATATATATATATATATACACACACACACACATTTCATTAAAGATGACAGACAAAGGTACTGAGATTAAGCTTTTTATTTAGTTTTTTTTGTTCAAACAAGTGTTTTCTTTTCTGGAAACTTGTTGGCTGCTGGGTCATGTAATTTGATAATTGGGTATTTAGGCAGCAATCCTTCATTAATCACAGTACCTTGTCTATCATCTTTAATGAAACGTATAAATGAAGGATTGCTGCCTAAATATACAATTATCAAATTACACGGCCTGGTAACCAACAACGAAAATGTCCAGAAAAGAAAATACTTGTTTGAACACAAGAAAAAAATTAAATAAAAAGCTTAATTACAGTACCTTGTCTGTCATCTTTAATGAAACGTGTATAAATGAAGGATTGCTACCTAAATACTATATATATATATATATATATATATATATATATATATATATATATAGTTTATGCAAAACTAGGTAATCCGTATGTTCTATGTTGATATATATATATATATATATATATATATATATATATATATAAAACCTTCATTATAATTGACTGATATCACATCTTACCATTTGCATGGAATAAGAGTGCAATTGTCCTTTGGCTAATATCTTGGCTTGTCCCTTTTTACTTCTCCAGACAAATTATGATGGTGCAACAGTATTAACCGGCATCTTCTCAAACTCAACATTGCCAGATTTTTGACTTGCTACAAAATGTGACAGAAGCATTTTCATATCATTTTTATTCAGCCTCTCAAGACAATGACAGGTACAAATCTATAACAGCAGTCAGTAAAAAGAAAGATAAAAAGAATTGTAGTGAGAAGACATTGTAAGATTTGAGCATTAAGGTAAGGAAGGGGAAAATGAGTGTCTCAAGATGAAGAGAATGGGGTAGAAAAAAAATCCTTAATTTAGAAAAGATACGATTAAATTTATGAATTGTGTGATATAATTATTTCTGTTTATCACAACAATGTTAGGCAATTGTATGACAAATTGAAGAAATTCTGTATAATGCGTTTTGTTCTCTAGAAGTTTGATGAAGTCTTTCTAGAGGTTGAAACACATTACACAGAAATGCATTTCCATGCTGTCATTTCCTGAATGGTAGTGAGAACAAACTATTAATCAATGAGGAAGCAAAGATCTGTGCCAAGTTTATTCATTGATGTTCACATGCATAATCAAATACTCAAAAATTAACACTTAAAAGATACGTATAATCTGCAATAAATAGATTAGAAATGATTTTGTAGTTTAGCAAGTTCTGTTCTTTACATGGACATGAACCTTGCATTGTCAAAGTTGTTTGTCTTTATGAAGATAAAAACTCAAATCATTGAAAACTATCAACAATGGAAATTTATTTTAAGCTCAACATGTTGAGATGTAAGATATCCATGTAAGAAAGATTTGGTTTTCATCAACAGAGAGCCTCTGGCTTTTCTTTTTACCTTGTCTGGAACATATACCATAGACACAAGTGGCAAATAAAGTTTTTTAAATGTGCTTTAAGTTTAAAGTGTAGTGTTTGCAGTGATATTTAAATGCAAATTGATTCACACTTTATATAGACATACATTCAATCTCTGATAGAATCTCAAAAATATTGGTAGATAATAGAAAATAATAAGAAAATGTTTTTTCAGGTTTCTTTTTATTCTCTGGACAAACTTGAATGAAAAATCCTTTAGTTTGTTTCTTTTGAATGAAATGAAAAATATAAAGGCAGTTAAAATAAAAGATAGAAATAATGACTTCCATTTTTTTTGTAGAGGTAAGTATATACACTTACTAGCGCCTTATCATACTCTTACTATACCCTTACTACTGTGAAAGACTTTCTCTGTAAATCTCTAATACAAAAATAGTCAACTAAAAATGTCATAAAACAATTTTAATATTGAGCAATGAAACCTGGAGCCTATATTGATTTCAGATTGTCTTGAGTGCGTCATATAAGAGCAAAAAAGTACATTCAGTTTTCATTTTATCAAAATAGACAACTATTTTTCAACAATCTGTATGTTTAACATTTGCTCTCATCAATTTGATTCCTGCATCCATTTCAAAATCTCAAAAATCGTCCTGTAATTATATATAAGAATAATCTGAAAAATTGATTTTATGATGATTATAGATTCAGGACATTTAGATTACACTCTCACTTAAAGAAATGTTTTTTCAATGTACAGATTTGGATTCCAATCTAAATTTATTAATAAAGCTTGTAAGTCAATGACTTTTCTACTAAACTGTGCAGCTACCCACTTTTTATTATGAACCATTTATATCTATCATTGATCTTTCTGATTTGCTAGCGATTCTTGTCTGTTGAATGTCACATCTTAATTTGTGAGCCAAGTCTTCTATCAGCTAAAAATGACTCCGCTATCTACCAATTACAAAACTTACAGATAGTGTGCTGTATTATCAGATTGCTCCAAAATCAAAACAAGGCACTGCACTTGTGAAGTGAGAGTTAATTCATTATTTCAGGGTGATAATTAAAAAAAAAAATAATTCTTAAAACAAAAATAATAACTTGAAAAACTGCACATGGATAGGAATTTGATAATGAGCAGGAATTAGTATTATGTTCTTGGATGAGGCTGGTGATAAGTTAATTCCTTAGAGTCTGCTACTTATTTGTTGGCTAAATTGGTGCCAACATTTCCATGTACATATACATTCATCCCCCCCAACTCATAAAAGTGTGCAAGCTGTGCATATGGAGAGTTGAACCAAACAGAAATAATTGTGTATTTTAGTGACAAGTTCTATTTCCATAAAAGGTGCTATATTCAAATCTGGCTCAAGACAGATTGCATCCTCTTATTAATCATCATCCTTTGTCAGTTGCAGTCGAAATGATGATAGCTTGACTTGGATTTTAATGAGGAAGAGTTGCACATATTGTCAATTTCATTCTCTTTTTCCTGTCTGCCTGGATTTGAATTTCTTGACAATGCTGTAGTAAATGACCATCTTGCTTTATTTGTTGAATAATGTTCTTTGCATTCTACAATGCATTTCTTGTAAATTATAAAGAGGCTCCACTCCTTTATTTGAAATCAGAATTGTTCCCAAACTAACTTAAAAAGTCCAGTCTTTCTTGTTACTTTACCCATAGCTTGAAGACAGAAGTAGACTTGGAAAAGAAAATGACATCTTCCTGATGGTGTAGAGTGGCATAAACTACAACTCTCACTCATCTTTAGTCTTTGTGCAGATAAGCCTGAACAGTATCATATATTTTCAGAACATGGTTTAAAATACTCTGTTTGTCATTGTTGTAACAGGAAGGTAATGTGCTGTCTCACATGATATGCTATTGTTACTTACACTGTAAGATGCTATACAACTTCCTTGGCCAGCACAATCACTTGACCTGTTTCCAATTGAACATTCTGTTATGCTACACCTAGATGTCTTACTGTTATGGTATCACCTTGTTCATCAGGCACAGGATAATTCATCATATGCATACAAAAGTACATGCCTAAAGAGCATGTACAGTATGTTATTCTATGGTTTGAATTCTGTTGAAACTTTCTTATTTGGAAACCAATGCACAAAACTGGAAAGAAAATTGGATGGAGCTTACATTTATATACTAAGAGTGAATTTGGGTGTCATTTGAAGAGATTGTCTAATTAATGAGTGATTTTTATGGGAACCTTCATTTAGCATCAGACATCATCAAAGAGCATAGGGGTCAGATTTGAAATCTCCCTGACCTGCCAAATATGATGAATGATAGAACTGGATGATGACGGAGATTCACTGGAATCAATGCAAGCAGTGTGACCAGATGTATGCTTACACATATATATAAAACAATAAGTATCACTCTCTCATATACTTATTGTTTTATATATGTGTAAGTTAAGGGTCAATGCTGAGCAGCCATACAATAGAACAGATGTAACAGTTGCTTGATGGAGGCTCCTTTTCATTGTGTCTAGAATTTTACACAAAAGATAACTTGTTGATGGTGCTCTGCATGCTTTACCAATGAGTGTACATTTACATTTGCTTTCACAGCTATAGATATTTTCTTACCTAGATATAAATGAATCTATATACACACTCAGTTTCCCCTAATATAAACCACTATTGGCCCTTAGCCAATATCTCTTTCCCAAGTGAATCTTTGAGATGTATAAAATGATATAGTCAGCTTAAAAATGTCACCTTTTATTGATAGGCTGTCTGACTGATACAATTCTATTTATTTTACTCTTGGGCTTTTCAAATTTTAATGTGTAGCTGCACCAGACTCTGCCAAGTGGGACATCTTCAATTTAGGTGACAGACTTTGTAAAGATAACTTTGCTTAAATGATATTGTTTGTTTGATTTCTTGTTATATTAATTTTGTTATAGCTGTTGATTTATAAAACTATAACAAGAAAAAATTGCTGTGATTAGCTTGTATTTATTGTGGGGGGAAGTGGAAATAATAAATGACAAGTATTCAGTGGCATCCTTTTACCACCCACGCAAATGACATTGCTGCGCTCAAGCCAATCACAAAACAATTTGCGAGTTGACTGTTTGCTCCAAATATCCTTTGCTCAATGCTGTCTTTCTGTCTTTTGACAGAATATTGGTAAATCTTTGATTCCAACCCTACAGCAGCACTACTCCCTTTATTGCATTAAAGAGAGGGGGGTGTCAGTTAAACTACTAATGCCAGTGTGACAGTGGTTCTACAGACTAGGTAATTTTTACCTTTAGCCCATATTAACACTGTGTTACATCATGTCACCCTGTAGAGCATATAAATATCTTGTTTGTGAACTCTCTAGGGTAGCATGCATATTCAATGTACAATTCATGTTTTCCAAAATTCACAACACTTGGGCATTTTGCATCCTCAAAAATTGCTCCATCTTTTTCCATCACCACTCATATTGCTAGGGAGCTTGCATCAGCCTATATGTTGATTTTAGATCTGTTCACATGACAGTCACCCCGGGGAGGATCTTCCTGTTGCATTATGCTCACGGTTTTTTTCACTACCTCGATGTTGTCAACTTGGTCATCCCATTCCATTTTGACTGCGTTTGCCTGCTGCTGCTAGATAAACCCAGTCACCACCTACAGCCATCCACACATAGGCAGGTGTTCCACCTGGTTCCTGAACAATAAGAAGTCATTCTATTGAGTCATGATATCAGGGATCGTGCTTCTCCATGTCACTGACAGACTATTATGCTCCCACCAGACTTCCAGTCCAAGCACACAAGCCCCATCATTAAAATGTATTCAGCCAAATTTTGATTCTCCTAACTGATGGTATCAATAATGGACTTCATAACTAGAGTTGCCACATTGAGGCTAAATCCCAACCACATTAGGCAAAACTGTTTTCACCTTGATCTTTGCGGTTTGATATGGCCACATTCACACTTTCTTGGCCCCAGTCTCACAGTTTACCCAAACAAATGTCCGCATTTGCAGTGAATATACATGTCCATTGAGCTCGCAGTAGTCCATCACTGGGTGCACCTTTGCTTTGTTGTGCTGCATGATGGCCATTAATGGCACTAAGATCTTTGGTGGTCTCAGATTATTTTGGGGCAATGGTATTAGTCAACCATTGCTGACCCATGTCTAGAGTCCTTGTTCATAAGCATTCCTAACATCCTTGGAAACTTGATGCTCCAATACCCTCTTGTGTAAATGGACAGATGCAACACCAGCTGTCCACTTTCATTTTGCAGTCTGGACCCTTTGCTGGAGGTTGAATTCAAAAGAATTCTAAAAGTCAGGTTGGTCAATATGGATCACTGCAGATCTGTAAAGTTCCAGTTGCTGTGATGCTACCTAATTCAGTTATCACATCCATTCCAGCAAGTAAATCAAAGCCTAGTGGGGTTTGCCACAAAAAGGATTTCAACCTTGGCTGAGTTGCCATTACCTGTGCAGATATTAACAGTTCTAATACCACAGCACACCTGCATTCTGCCATCCAATCATCTGCACATCCATGTGCTTCCTGGTTCACAAATAGCATCACACTGTTTTGTGGTGTCAACAAACACTCGTTTGACACTTTTGTAATGTCAACGAATACTCATTGTCACTTTTGTAATGATTGTTGTAGTAGAGCCTTTGTAATAGTAGATAATACACTGTTGAACAATTCTGGTGTCAGTTGCCTTTGAATAGCACTCACACTAATAGTACTTGCTCAGTAATATTCACTCAAAAAGTAACCACCATATTGATCCAAATAGAGAATAGTGTAAGGAAGAAAATAGAAGACCATGTAATAATAATAGAGGATGGAGGAGAAATATCGATCATTAGACATCATGCGATGTACCATATATGTGTTTTCTCTATGGTCATGTGGTCTACTTAATTCAATAGTGGGATTGCCTGTGTTTGCGCAATGGTGATCTTTGTTCAAACTCAAGTGTTAGCAGAGACACTTTATTCCTATATAATACACTGCACTAACAATTGATTGAGAGCAGCCAGCATCAGTGAGATTTGAACACCATTCTCTGTTGAACAATACATTGACTACAGGCAGCACCACATTTACAATTTGGTGGAGAATGAGGTTGGTGCTGATGTCTGTTTCCCTGATCCATTTCACCAGGCTTTTCTGTGATATATGACCCAGTTTGTCACAGTGATAGCAAAGTAGGCTTTGACCCAGTTTGCCAAATATCACAGTGATAAGCATCAAATCTATGGCAGGCAATATCACTCTGCTGATCACTTTGACCAGCTTGTACCCAGTTGCTTAGGCTTTCTGGCTGCCACAATCAATTCTGCTTTTGGTGTCTGATCCTTCATGATTGCACTTTTGCTCTAACAGCTGGTTGCCATCAAGTGCATCCAAGTGGAGTGCAAAGCATCTGATGTACATCTATGGCAGGCAATATCACTCTGCTGATCACTGGCGGAAGTTAAGTCTGTACCCAGTTGCTTAGGCTTTCTGGCTGCCACAATCAATTCTGCTTTTGGTGTCTGATCCTTCATGATTGCACTTTTGCTCTAACAGCTGGTTGCCATCAAGTGCATCCATTATAGTGGAAGTGCAAAGCAGCCTCCTGATGTGCCCACATCTAAAGCAATATCACTCCTGATCACTGTTAAGTCTGTACCCCAGGCAATTCTGCTTTTGGTGTCTGATCCTTCATGATTGCCCAGCTGGTTGCCATCAAGTGCATCCATTATAGTGGAAGTGCAAAGCAAAAGGCAACCCTGCTTCAAATGCACATACAAGTTCATAGTCAGATACCCCACTATACAAGGTTGACATCCTGCAGAAGCTGTAATTCATAGTTACAAACTGGTTGTATAAATGGATCTGTGGCAAAGGCAATGAGCAGGATGTTTCTGATACAGCCTACATGTTTTCTTCCTTGCTGAGTTGTTGAAACACTGGTAACATGCCTCCCACCAATCAGAGTGGCAGAATGCTAGCAATGTTCTTCAGATCACAGACCATTTCAACTGTTTTAAACCATTCAGTGATAAAGAAACCCTGGTCTGAACCATCAAATTCAAGGATTAGCTTTAGGTCAAAAATGACGTATGCTATTAGTGCCAAAATATCTTTTGACAGTTGAGAGAAACCTGGATCTTGACATGTTGTAGAAAGACCTTTATCTAAATATGTCAAGCTATTCTGCTTCTAATGGATGTAATTAGTTTAACTATCTGCATGTGATCTGTGGCCTCTTTTGCATCTGTACTGACATGTATTCACTACAAATGATTAATGGCAGTGCATGTGCATGTGGCGTTGGAACTATTCACCTGAGAGTAGGTGATGGAGACACCATTTTGATAAACACTTTGGAGAGACATCTGGTATTTGAGTTATTAGTTGGCATTAGTACAATCAAAGCACCTGGGCAGCATGTCCATTTTGCTGTTGGGTGAGGTGTAGTTCCTCTGAAAAGAGCTGTCAATGTGTACAGCACTATGTGTTGATTGACTTTCATGCAAAATTCAATTGCTGACAAAAAGTCGGCATCATTATAGAAGTGGATGAAAGCTAATGCACATAGCAATCTGCAAAACTGCACAATGGTGTAATCCATTACACTGACAAGATTCTGTGAAAGTCAGGTGACAGCTGCAAGCTTTATTCCTTGATAGAGGACCCCTGATGAAATTCTGATTGATAATGATACAGTGTTTTCAGAACTTCTGCTGATAGAAGAGAGTTTACGCTTTCATTGAATGGTCCCAAAGCAAAGTTGCTGGTAGGAAGCCATATTCTATTCAGGAGGCAGCACACTAATATGACATGATGTCCACTCCTCTATTCATAAGAATTTTTGAGTGTAGAGTATTGAAAAAAATACCCAAAACTAAAACCCAAATTGAACATGATGCCTCTGAGGGAACATCATGCTAATGAGAAAATTTATAATACCGATGTATGACTAGATATAAAATGGAAAAAGTTGCTGGAGTTATAAGTCCTCAAGTGGCCTTAGTTGATAGGGTGCCATACAATAGGAAAGGCCTCTACCCACTTCCCTTCTTGAATGAGTCCAATGAATGATGAGAGAACAGTGTCATCGTCAAGTGAAGATGAAATTTACCTACCTTCTGATGACCATTTGGGTGATGATGAGGATTAGTATGATCCCTTGTGAGCACCCCAGGAAGTTAACTCTCCTCCTATACTTCCTATGCTTTGTCTCAAATGGCAAGTACACTCATTGTTACAGTTCTTAGTTTGAGGCTAATGTTTTTAATGTATTTAATTTTTAATGTATCAATCAAAATTTAATTATATAATCTATAGTAAATAATGGGAAAATTCAGTGCCATTTGTTTCTTGATTTGTATCTTTACTTTTTATTTGCCTAAAAAAAACAAGAAATGTTTTCTTCTAACTTTGAAACTCTCTCAGATGTAAAAACATTTGCAGCTGGTTGAAATTATAGGAAAAGTTCAATCAGGTAATTCTGCAAATAATGCACACACTGGTAAGGAACCAACTCAACATGAACAGTAATTTGCTTGTTTCCTTGCTTGTGAAGAGCAGAGTGGGTGGTTCTGACCATCCATTGAAGGTCCCCACCTCCTATCTGCAATGGTTGTTTTTATATTCAAAATGATGAGCTTGACATACACTAATGTTTATTCTTTAGTCTTGGTGACTTTCTTCAGTATCACAGTAAATGGACATGAGGCAAATGACTGTCAAATTGTAAACTGAAGAGTCTGAGTCTGGCAGCAGGGAGTAATTCCTGATCTGACCTGTTGATAGAGATGGATTCATGTCTTTCTCAAGTGTGTTAATACAAAGCGAGTTCAAACTGCTTCAGCTGAAACTTGAACTCTGATCTTCAATATCATTTTTTTATATTGGTAACTACTAGCTCACATCATGTTAATACTAACTTTATATAATAATTCAAATATTAGTAAAGAATTTTAAAACTTGATTTTGATATATCAAGACTTTTTTTAATAAACTATAGTCTTGTTTGGTTGTTGAATTATTTCCTTCTAGTGCCAGTGATCAGGGTTCAAGCTGAGGTAAGAACCAAAATTTTAAATGTTGATTTTTTTTTTTTACTGTAGAAATATTATTTAGAAAATGTTCATTATTAAGGTAAATAACATTCATTTTGAGTATAAATTAAGTATAGAGGATTGGATCAATAATATAATGTCCAATGTATAATTAATATTCAGTGAATTAAATACGCTATGTGTTGAATATTTTTATTTGAAGTTTTCCCTCTTGCTTCATGCATTCTTTTTCAAATATCTTCTGTTTGTAGTGAGAGTCACTTGAGCAATTTGGTATGATAAATCTCTTCTAATCTATTACTTTTGTTCATTCTGCCGTAATGCTGACTGATTCCTTTATTCTCTAAAAGATTAAACTGCAACCTCTAAAGTATTTCTGCTATTTCATTTCCTTTTATTTTTCATGGACTTTTGGACACTTTTTCCTGAATGGGCCTCGGGTTCCTGCAAGAGCTTTTTTTACTTTTTAATTATTTTTGCTTACCTTCAATGTTGCAGAGGAGTAGGGGAACATTTGCTTTTGGGTCATTAACGTTTATGAAGGTTAACTTGAAAAGTTACTTTTTAAGGACTTCACTCTTTTACTGTAGGAACAATTTGCAAGCATTTGTAGAGCCTTGTCAAAATCATATTTTGCTTTTACTTCTTCTGACACTGCTTACTTTATCTGAGAAATGATGAATGATATTTCTGTTCATTTGTACCACTCTATTCATTCTAAGAAAATGCCAGTCAGCTGTTTTAATAAGCATTTATCAGGAATGTTTTACACAACCTATTCTGAATGCCTTAATTCTGTTCATGTCGACTCGTGATTCTCTTGTAATGTGTATCTAGCTGACTGTCTTTGTGTCATTCTCTTGTAGAATGTGAAAAATGTTATATTAGAAAGAAAAACCTCTCTTTCATGAAACATAGTAAAAAGTGAAATGTTTTATAAAACTTTTTATTGTTTTAAAATTTATCTTAAGCTGATTAATATTGTAATTATATTTTTAATTATTGAAAAGTATTGTTTTATGTTGTTTTTTCACGGTTTGTGATTACAACAAACAAATAAGTTAGATGTATGAAGTAATCAGGTGGAGAGAGAATGAGATGTGTTTTGTTCTGTTTAAGGAAATTGCTTTATATCTCATGTTTTATTTCCTTTTTTGACAGGATGAGAAAAACCAAGTTATGAAAACCAACGTTTGGCTTCAGATGGTAAGTAAACTGGATGTTCCTAATCTGTAACTGACTTATGGAAAAGTTGTCTGAGGATATGAGCAGGATTATAAAATTGCCAATGACTTTAGGGCACAGAGATTCCTTTGTTCTTATCAAACATCTAAGTTTCATAAATTTATAGCAGAAAATTTGTACATGACTCAATAAAATTAAGACTGGACAAAATGATTAAAATAACAACACTTTATCTAAGAAATTTGGACAACTTAAGAAATTGGCACTAATTAATAGATACAGGTGTGGCCAGAATGTGTCAGTGTTTTCCGCAATTTTATAACAATGTATAATGATACCAAATAAAAAGTATAATGTAGTTCAAAAATGCTATTAATATGTATAACAAATATTTTCATTTTTTACCAAACTTTGTTTTTGTAATCTATGTAATGCTATGTAGCTTTTCTGAATGTCTTAGAGCAAGGGTCAGCTGGATCCGGCCTGTGAAGGCATTTTGACTGGCCCGCGAGCCTGATTACCAATGACTCTATTTTTAACATGAGAGATGTGGCTTTTGAATTAGACATCTGCCAGTTATCTTTCATGAGACTTATTTTACCAAGTTGCGTTGCCTACGTTTAATGTCAAATAATGAATACATATGTGTTATGACCCTTGGCTACATTAAAAGATAACAGAAGCGAAAGGAGCGATAATTTTCATACACCTTAATACGTAATGATATAACCTCAGTATGATGTATGATTGTGTTGCACTGCAAATTCCTTTTTTTGGACTCATTTGCAGCACCAATACTGGATGGAAGTCATAAGACAAGTTTAAAAATTAAAAAAAAAAAATTCTTATTGACAGGGAAAAACCAGCCTATCTAATGAATATAGAATTGACATTGTTTCTTTTAAAGAATCACCAAACTGACACATCATTAAATTCCTTTCTTTTCATTTTACTTATTTTCAGTGAGCATCACAAATTTCATTTTTATGAAACCTTATTAATCTTACGTTTAATATTTTATGGTACCGTTACATCTAATAAAGAATATTTTTCTCTGAAAGGGCTTAGTTTATATTAGGTTGTGTTTTGCACAATTATTTAATATTATTGTATGAATTATCAGAGAGTGAAAACAAAAAACCTTGGTCATCTGGAATAAAATGATTTTAAATAAAGAAATTATATTCATTGGTTGGTTTATAAATCAGTCCAGAACAGCATTTTATTGCAAAAAAAAAAAAATTGATGTCACTTTTAGATGAGGTTTTCACATTTCATGAAGACAAGTTCATTAGTTACATTTTGGATCTTGTTGAATAGTAAAAATTTTAAAACAGTTTACTGAGTGTCCATCAATGTAATAATTAGACAAAGGAAATTATAATCAATGACTTTGTTTTCAATGTTTTAAATGTGAATGGTTATCTTGTGAGTCAAAGGACATCAATATGGTTGAACAATGAAGGCAGTAGTAACTGAACTTGAAAGGAAATAATATATAAAGATTTCTTCTAGAATCCATAGATATTCATTTTGACTACCACTTTGGAAACACCGTTGTATGTTAGATCACATTGAATGCCAAAGTGAATTAATTTCTAAATTGTATGACTGAAATGATTAATATAATAAATATCTTAAATGTCTGAAGGTTTTTTTCCCAGTTGTTTATGATGAAATTGCCATCATGGTTTAAATGTTCCCAAAAAAAATCAAAGATTGTGGTTATGGTCTTCCATATCAAGAAATAGCAATTCTCTCTTTTTAGATGAGGTAATCATTGTCTTTTGGTTCATTGCTACTCTACCTTCAAAATGTTATTCTCATTTAAAGCACACACATGCAGATACACCAATTATTTGAGAATGCATCTTTCATGAGTGATAAATGGAAAGCATTATATAAAATGCACTAAATTGTAACATTGACATTTCTAATTTTTTATGTCTTGAGAGTATTAGCATGGCAGCTTCCAATCTGACTCAGGAAATAAAAATGCCTGCCATGCTTGTAGCATCAGCTATCAACCATAGGGACTCAGAGATCGCCAGCTTCTTGAAAGAGATCAGGTGAATTGGAGAAATGGTTCAGTATGAACTCCACAGAGTTTAAATGAAACACACCAAATGTTCACATCATCTGTAATCGTCTTCTTGGGGGTTGTGAGCAATGATGACTATGCCAGGTTGCCTACTTCTTGCCATAGGGTGTTTGGGTCTATGCCACAAAATCCATTGAAGTTTTGGACATGATGGTCAAATTCTGAATAAATGGAATGACTGTACATGTCTGAGCAGGAACATGGCTGACATAACCTAGGAATGGCTGGTGGAGAATTTTTGTAATTGTGTCACTCACAACATGCAACCTTCTTTACTATTGTGTTTGAAGAATTGTTGAGATGGTGAGCAACCAGCATTCCCGATAATACCAATGATTCAAAGGTAGCATGCTATGTGGAAATGATCACCAACATGAACAAGAAGTGCCTGATCTTGATAGCAGTTGCTTTTTAATCTCCATCAAGGCAGTCCTAAAAAATGAGGTCAGTTTTTATTGAATAATATTTTTCTAGTTGAACATGTGAAAAAATGTTTTTGAAAATTACTAATTTTATTTTCTATTGAATTTTTTTGACTTTCTGCATAATGTGCACATCTAAATGGATGGTTCCAAAGACAGTGATAAGGCTGTTGAGCAATGTCGAATAATCTCTTCAGGGATGAGCAGTACAGGTTTCGATCGGCCTGGTCCACTGCTGATGTCCTAACTACCACCACTCAGAAAATTAGTGAAGCTTTTGACAACAACCACATCTAAAGGATCATGGCATTACATATCCTTGAATCAAGTCTTTTTGATTTACATAAATGATCTACCCATGAATACACTCATATCATTTGTAAACATCTATGCTGATCACATGACTATATACTGGTGTACCTCTAAAACTGTTGATGATCAGAGGTTAGCAGCTGATTTTTCTTCTGATCTAGCACAAATTACCTTGTGGAGAAAAAACTGGCTGGTTACATTGAATACACCTTGAAAACCCAGTGTGCCTTGAGAGACTATTGGGCCTTAAACTCACCCTTGACCTCAAGTGGAACTCGTACATATGATCCATTGTTAAAGATGCTGGAAAAATGGTTGGTTCCCACTACCACTCCAGTTCTGTTGTCCTTTACCAGATCAGTGTCTGAAAATTGTGTACTGCTGCCATATATGGGCAGAAGCTGTCTAGGTTTCACTCTCCAGCCTTGATAGAGCCCAAAAGTCTCTCTGAATCCTTGTGGGTGACAAATTATTCTTCACCCTCCAACCTCGCTCTCACAGCCTCTCGCTGCTCTGTTGCTACTTTCACAAAAAGTGCTCAGATGAACTACATTCCTTAGTTCCACCAGTTTTAACCTTCATGGCAAGGACCTGCCATAGCACTTACATTGTAGCAAACCCCACCCACATCCTCTCCATATTCCATCAGTGAGAAGTAATTTCCATCTTTCCACAAACCACTGCTCTGTGAATATTTCCCGGATCACTACTGTCTTAACCAGTTCAAGTCTAGGGTTAACCATTATCTTTCCCCGCTGTCAGTCAATACAAGTATAAGCCTCTACCTTTTTAACATTTTAAAAGCATAGGACTATTTTTAATTTTGGTTGACTCATTCTCTGGATTATTTGAAGTGGTTAGAGTTCAGGATAGGAAGGCAGCCACAGTAAAGCAAACATTGAGTAATATTTTCCAGAAATGGGCTGCCTGACAATGCACCAGAATCATGTGATGAAACTTTGTTTGTGGTTAAAACAAATTGGTTGTCTCCCTTATTAAACGCCACTATATCATCTGCAATGGAATGGAATTGCAGAAAGAACAGTGCAGATGGGGAAAATGGTGTTGAAGGCATTTTCCTCATCCAGAGACACCATAAATAGTTGATGGGAAGACAAATTAGATTGTCTATAACAATGTTCTATTCAAGAAATGAAAAAAAAAAGATAGAGAATCAAGTCCTGATAAAGCTAACTTTATTGCCATAAAAGGGACATTAATATGGCTATAATAGCAACAAGTAGATAGAATTTATTTCCTCATTCTGACCTAGAATTGACAATGAAGAAGTCGAGATGGTAAAAGAATCTTTAAAGGAGGAAAGTATGCATTCTTCTGATGGAGAAAGCAAACTTAGCAGTAAAGAAGCCATGGAGGATAGTTTGCATGAATCTAACATGGATTTGGAAGATCAGAATGAAGATAAGTCTTAACCTAGATCACCAGTAAAAAGAACCAGATATACACCTCGAGAGATGATCTCATTCTATAGTTTGGGGAAATCACAGATCAATGAAGGGCATAAAACCTCTTTTAGTGATTAGGATTAATGGACTTGCCCCTATTTTGCATAGTTGAGTGACTACTAATAAGTCAGTTGTCACTCAGTACAAGGGAAGAACTTCTACATCATAGACTAGAAATTGCAATGCTTACCTTATGTAACAATGGCAGTCTTTTTAAAAGACAGCGTAAAATGCAATCAAAACCACATTTCTCTCACACAAGCTAGTATTTCTACAACTTCCACACAATACACCTTTTAAACGCAAACATTGAAAATAGCTAATGAATTGTCTGAAAGTGCTTGAGACAATAATCATTATAGACAATTACTACACTCTCTTAGCACCTTCAAAAGGAAAATGGTAAAAATATTAGAAAAACTTTAATGAAAAATTTATAAGATTTTCCTTTTTTTCCCATTCATTTAAACATGTATAAAAGAAAGGTTACTGCCTACACACATACACACACACACACACACACACACACACACACACATATATATATATATATATATATATATATATACAGTAGTATAAGAAATGGAAACAACAAAGACATAAATATGTGTATTACTTAAAAAGTAATGCATGATTAGCAATTAAATTTTTACCGAATAAAGATTAGGGTGTAATGCATAAATATTATACAAAGTTACAAAAATTTACATAATAGTTTTTTTTTAAATAAAGATTAAATGAAACAAAGGAAATAAGCTACTGGACAAAATGATCTTGTTAATACTTGATTGTGAACAAAATATCAACAAAATTTAATATTTGGTAAACATCCCCTTATTTTCAATGACTTCTCTGCATCATCAACTGCATGATCTAATTAATTTCTTGCAAAAATCAGCAGTAATTCCCTCCCATTCATCTTTCAATAACTCCCATAGGTGATCCTGGTTTTTCAGGTTTCTTTTCTGAGTCCTTTCTCCAATTCTCTTCCAAACATTTTCTATTGGATTCAGGGCGGGGCTCTGGGCTGGCCACTTCATTAGGGTGATTCTTTCTTCTTCAAATAAAGCCATAACCTTCTGAGCCTTGTGGCAAGGTGCATTGTCCTGCATGAAAATAGGAGATTCATAAAAATTATGGTGTAATCTTGGTACCTCATGCTGCTGAAGAAGCCTTTTGTAAATCTCAGTATTGATATTGCCATGTACGCGGATGATAGGGCCAACTCCTGCAGATGAAATCATTCCCCACACCATCACACTACCACCACCAAACTTAACGGTTTTCTTGACACATTGAGAAGACAATCTTTCACCTGTTCTATGGTGTACGTAAGTTTTGCCCTCAGAACTAAATATAGTAAACTTGGACTTGTCACTGAAATGAACTGTATCCCATTGTGCATCAGTCCAAACAACATGTTCTCTTGCATACTCCAGGCATGCCCTTTGGTTTCACTTTGAAATGAGAGGCTTCGAAGCTGGAATATGGGCATGCAATCCTGCATTTTTTAACCTGCGAGCAATCGTTTTCCTTGAGATCTTCTTATCTGTCTCTTCATTAAATTTATGGACAATTGATGTAGCAGTTTCAAAACGTTTTTTTGTAGATATTCTAACAATTCTCCGATCTTCTCTTTGCAATGTTTTTGGAGGTCTGCCTGTTTTTGGTTTTGCATCTAATGTTTTATCAGTTTTATACCTGCTAATTACACGATGACCAAAACTTTTAGACCTATGAACAATATCAGAAATTTCTGAAATTGACTTTTTTTCTTGATAGTTAGCGATAATGAGTTTTTTCTTCAAAAGAGAGCATTTTGCATGTAGAATTTGCCATATTGCTTAAAAATAAAGTCCTAATGATAAATGAACTTTTACTTATTGTTGAAAAGCTCCATCGAGTTTTTTAACAATGTAAATTAAAAGTTTATGCAAATTATTAACATCGTTCCTTAACTTTTGTCCAGTAGCGTATTTCCTTTGTTCCATTTAATCTTTATTTGAAAAAAACAAAACTATTTTGTAAATTTTTGTAACTTTGTGTAATATTTATGCATTACACCCTAATCTTTAATTCATTGCTAATCATGCATTACTTTTTAAGTAATACACATATTTATGTCTTTGTTGTTTCCATTCCTTATATTATGGCTACTATATATATATATATATATATATATATATATATATATATATATATATATATATATTAGGAACCAAGTATGAAAATACATTGCCACAGAGATACTTATGGGTATTAAGGAACCTAGCAAAAACTAAGGAAATCTGCATTTCAGCCTCAAATAAGGGAGGATTATCATAAAGAACTCATGATGAAGAAAAAATCAGTTTATTACTAAACGATAATAAATTTGAAAAAATAAATGAACAAAAATAATTACTGAAGGAAACTAATTAGAAATGAAAATATATCATTGGTATAGACTAATAGAATAACTTTATGAACTTCCTAAACCCCACAAAGCTGGGATCTCAGCGTGCCCTATCATTTTAAGTAATAGGCAGCATCTATCACAAACCGGCTGAAGACATACCAAAATTTTTACCCCCTCACCTTGGAACAATCAGGCAACTTTATTGAAAAACTAAGATAAACAAATGTGACCGATAAACTCATGGCCAGTTGAGATTTAAATTCACTTTATATTAATGTCATGGTTAAAAAAAGCTTAAATCTTTTTAAAAAGCATCAAACAAACATTTCCCAACCAAAAGCTAAAATAATAAAAATCTGCTGCTTCATTACCAATCAGTGCTATTTCATATTTAATGATAATTTTTATAAACAAAAATTTGGATTACCAGTGGGATTGCCTCTTCATAGAGTGATGACATGTATTGTCTTAGGATTTCTTGAATCTGCTCCCCTCCAGGATATCAACAGGCTTCCAATATATTGATGATGCTTTATCAATATAACCCCATGATACTGATTTACCTGCTTTTGTAGATAAACAAAACATAATTAAAGTGGAAGAAAACAATACTTTCCCTTTCCAAGAGAGATCATGCTACACTCTGCATTGGCAGCAGATTAAAATTTAGTGTCCACCAAAAATCAACAAATAAAAATTATCTAATATATAACTTATTAAAGAATGTAAAATCTTTTATTTCTTTTTAATTTTCTGCTAAATCTTGTTGAATTTGGATTGTTTGATCGTGAATCTTGTCTGCAATTATGATGTCATCTTTATCTTTCTGATTTTCTCTCAGAGAGGCTGAAGAATGCATTGGCCCATATGCAATAAATCTAAAAGGCACAAAAAATATATGGATTAGTGGAAACTATTTATATGTAAACATTTCAAAAAAAGAAAATGAAAAATTAATTAAAAGCCTATATTAACAGAATAAATGAATGAATTTGATTTTGTTAACTCCTTTTTTCTTTCTTATTTTTTTTTTCTCTGTTTCTTTTTACTTTTTCAATTTTTTTTTTGAGCTTCCTTTTCTTTGTTTATTTCACTTTCTTTGCCATCTCTCTCTCATTCTTGGCTTATTTCTCTTCCTTCTTGGTTCTCTCTCATTCTTGGCTTATTTCTCTTCCTTCTCGGTTCTCTCTCATTCTTGGCTTATTTCTCTTCCTTCTCGGTTCTCTCTCATTCTTGGCTTATTTCTTCCTTCTCGGTTCTCTCTCATTCTTGGCTTATTTCTTCATTCTCGGTTCTCTCTCATTCTTGGCTTATTTCTCTTCCTTCGGTTCTCTCTCATTCTTGGCTTATTTCTCTTCCTTCTCGGTTCTCTCTCATTCTTGGCTTATTTCTCTTCCTTCTCGGTTCTCTCTCATTCTTGGCTTATTTCTCTTCCTTCTCGGTTCTCTCTCATTCTTGGCTTATTTCTCTTCCTTCTCGGTTCTCTCTCATTCTTGGCTTATTTCTCTTCCTTCTCGGTTCTCTCTCATTCTTGGCTTATTTCTCTTCCTTCTCGGTTCTCTCTCATTCTTGGCTTATTTCTCTTCCTTCTCGGTTCTCTCTCATTCTTGGCTTATTTCTCTTCCTTCTCGGTTCTCTCTCATTCTTGGCTTATTTCTCTTCCTTCTCGGTTCTCTCTCTTTCTCTTCTATTTCTTCCTTTCATTATATCCTTTTTTTTTTTTTCTATCCTACCTTCTTCTTCTTTTTAGTAACTAGTAGTCTGCTGTACTCGCTTCTTACAGATTGGAAATATTCCTTCTATTTCCTGCTTACTAAGGTGTGGCCCAGCATCATACATTGCATCTCCCCAGTCGTTGCTTGCTGCTCTTGCTTGTAAATGCCATTCCTTTGTGCGTGTGCAATGTTTGAGGGTAGATCAGATAGTTCTGAAGCCTGCTATTGGTTTTTCTTAACCCCACCCAGCCATGATGACACTCCAAATATCTTGCTTCTTTCTACCATCATCAGTTTTAATCCTCCCCTCTCATCACAAAAAACTACACTAATGATGTTCACGCTCTGCTAGTGCTGAGTCTACATAGAAGGTAATTACTAGGAAGAAAAAGTTGGTTTGGGAAGTTTTGTGTGTATATGTAGGGGGGGTGGCATGGCTATGTTGGTTCTGTTGGCTGCTCCGCTGCAGTGGTCGAGACATGCTTGGAATTCTTGGTATGCAACACCTTCACTCCCTGAACAACTAATGTTACTCTGGCTTCTGTTCTTCACTTGTTGGGAAACAAGAAACTGCTTGTGAAGAACTTGTTCTGGCACCTAATCCCTCACACTCACTCTTCATATCAACTACCCACCCCCACTCATCCAGCATCTTCACATCGTTTTTTTTTTTTTTTCCATTCATGCAACACACCTGGTGTGGTAGAAGACCCCTTCAACCAGTTATTAATTTTTAGTCTTCATTCCAAATCATTTTAGTTCAGTTATTTGATGATTTTATTTCTCATGCTGTGATCTTTTGCAGTGATCTGCAAGAATCATGACATATTAGACAATTGCAGTTGAGAAATTCTGGAAACTTAGTCAGCCAAGTGTGAGAGAAACTGGTTGTGAGTGTCAATCATGGTTGTGACAATCTTTTATAACAAGCAGCCATCTTATTCCTTTACAGTTGTCCATGCTACATTGTAGCCCAACAATGCTTAAGAATATCAATCAACAATTCTTTTATGGTTTTTTTTCATATTTGTGTAGCAAATTAAATATAAAAACAAAAGAGAAACAAATATCTTTCAATGAAATTATGTTGTAATATCATCAATGCTGAAATAATCATAAAAATTAATGATAAAATGTAGATTTTATCCTGTGTGTTTATCTGTTTCAGACCCAATCATAAATGATGATGCTCTTTTAGTTAAATACAATGAAAGTTTTAAGCATCCAAATTCCCTTTATCAAACTGAATCAGTCCTGTAGAAATTGTGCTAATGGTCTTGACATTTTCACAGGATGAACAAACTGAACTTGCAGAAAAACTGAAATGATTGTTGTAATAATCAAAGTAATGATTTTGAGGAAGGAACTAAAGGTATAATGAGATTTGATCTTTTGAAGACTTGGCTGGCAAAGTGTGATGTGTAAAATGATATTTTCTAGAAAATGTGCTGGCTCTTAATTTGTAATCATTACCAGTTGATATTTTCATGTTACATTGTTTATTTATTTGACTCTGTGACAGAACATAGGGCAAAATTTACTAAAGAATAATTTTGATTTAAATTCCTAGGATTTTGCAACTGTTTTCTCTGATTTTGTTGCAGATTTTTAGATAAAGACTTTCAGAAATAAGAGTGAAATTTTCATCTTTCATAGCAAAAGTTTTGGCAAAATGTGAAATTTCAAGAAAACTGATTATGTCATCAGTCCAAGGATGAAATTATCATGTTAGAATGCAATAAGCTGAAACAAGTAGACAGTTTCAAGTACCTTGGTGATTGGGTTTTGGAAAAAATGAAAGGAACAAGGGAATCAGAATTGGACAAGCCTGTTGTGCTAAATACCCCCCCCCAAAAAAAACCATCTGAAAATAACTTTCTATCAATCCACAGTGGAAAGTATGCTGCTTTACAATGTTGAAAGCTTTATCTTAACAAAAATGTTGAGAGAGAGATAAGCTTTTGATGAAGCATAAAAATGATGCTCAGTGGTAAAAGATGATGCAGATTGTGACAGAATCACAATAGATTACAAAACTACAATTCATTTGTATATTTGGAAGAAGAAAGTACTGTTAAGTACTTCTATGAAAGCATGAACATAAAAATAGAAGACATTGACTAAAACATGTGAATCAGAATTTATGAAGATCAGGGGAGATTTTGAAAATTGAAAAAACTAATCTCAATGATGTTGAAATTTCATTTGAGATCAAAGAATTTTCATTTATTTTCAGTAAAATATATTTTGGCTGATATATTTTTCAGCCTTCCTGTATTGTGTAAAAAATGGAGATGAAGTATTTTTTATTTTTCTATATTTTCTTTGTCTTCAAAGCAAAGATGAAAACAAAAAAACAAGTATATATTTATGTGTCCCATGCCTTTATATAGCTGAAGCACTTAGGATATGAAGTTTTAGTGCCTCTTTCCCAATCTCCACCTGTACTATACACAAGTATATATAATCTTTTCAAGCATTTTCAGTTTTTTATTCAAGATTCAACAATTGAGAAAAAGGTTATATTTAAAATAATTCTGGAAAGATACTACTTTAAAGATTCATTGTCAAATTAGAAAATGTATGTTTGTAAAGAATCCAGGCATTTGCCGAGAAAAATAGCCTAATGAGGGCAATTATGGCTTACCCAACTGCAAAGTATTTCCCTTGGGAGCATATATATTTAATTATCACTTTTGCTTTTCATAACAGTTTGCTTTGACTTTCTTTTCAGGAAATCCATCACATTTGTCTCATTACATTCTCTTTAATTTCATCTGGAGGACTTTACTTTCAATAGGGATTCTAGTTTAATTTCATCTGGAAGGATTTATTTTCAATAGGGAGTCTAATTTTGAAAAAAACAGAAGTTGCATGGAGTCAAATTTTAACAGTTTTTTAGCTGACAGGCATGTTAATTGTTGAAATAATATAAGACTTATATGTGACCTTGTCTATACACTGGGCTGTTACAAATGCAGTGGTTACATATTACAGGTGCTCTTTCAGAGCATATACATGGTGCAATAGGTAAATTATCACCATTTTATATTTGTAATTTTGCATATACGCTTTGTTTGCTTTTGATTTTATCGACTGCACAATATAGTAGGGTCAGTTGGAAACTCTGGGATAAAGAGCACTGTGACACAATTCCCTCTGCCAGAAATTTGAAAACAGCATGTTGAACTTCTTGGCATCCACACTAGAAGATTCAATACAAATATTTCCAAATGTTTGGGCATTAATCTGAGGACAGTGCAGAGGGTGGCTGCTGGAAGACCGTATGTCTGGCAACAGGATTCTGTACCATGCCGCACAAGCAGGAGAACCCAGTCATGGCTGTCAGACAATTTCTGTGATGACATCATCCCTTACATCTGGCCACCTAACTCCCCAGACTGCAACTGCCCTGATTATTATGTGTGGTGCACAGTTGGGCGAGGGAGCAACAAAACTCCTTGTAACTGAAGGCATTCACTAACTTAAATAAGATAACTGTCCAGAAGAGTTACAGGAGATTCTGAAATCGTCTGGTGGTCAAGGTTAAAGCCAATGGCTGTTTTGTTGAATAAATTTACTCTTTAATATTTCAAGATATTTTTGTGTAATTTTGGTAAATATATCTGTTAAAATGAAATGTCAGTGTTATTTTCATTTTTGCTTCATTTAGATAACATTTTATACATTGCATCCAGTAAGGTACATTCTGAGTGTTTGCCAAGAATTCATACTTTTCCCAACAGCATTAGTGTAAACACTAACTACCTCAGTTCAAGTTTATATTCAATTTATCTCTGCCATTTTCCACATTGTTAACCCACTTTTTTTTAAATTTTTACTTCTTAAAAAAATAACATTGTCGATCATTACAAATACTTTCAGGAAAAGCGAATTGATCCTTATTTATAGATTCTAGTAATGTTGCTATGTTTTTGGATTCTGGTAATGTTGTCATGTTTTTTTTTTTGTTTTCATGTTTAAAACTTAGCTTTAAACAAATTATTTGTCAATGTTATTTAAACATGTTTTTTCATTTAAACATTCAATAACAAAATCATGACACCATTTGTAATTTTTATCTTTTTTTTTTAGTACTGGAATGATTACCAGTTACAATGGGATGTCAAAGACTATGGGGATATCAGTAGTATCCGAATTAGACCAGAGCATATATGGACACCTGATGTAGTTTTGTTCAATAAGTAAGTAACATTCATTTTTTTTATTTCTAACAACTTCATAGTATTGTAACTTTTAACTGACTTTCCAAGGTGGTACTTTAGTAATTTTGATAGCATTTCATATATATATATATATCTTCCAATTAAAAGTCCAAGAACCACTCAAGGTGGTGGTTTACTGTATGAGATTGTTGTAAGGACATGAAGTGAGGAAGAAGGAGTGCATATATTATGAGGATAATGATTAACCCCTACACTTGAAGTGGTTACGATTCTAGTGGTTAGGGAGTTTTTTACACAGTGAAAGTTCTGCAGAAGCTTTTTGAGTTGAACTTCCTACTTATGTATTTAGCATGCCAAGAGCCATTCACCATAAGACATACTGACAAAGAGCAACAATTTTAATTTAATCCTCTTAAAATACTAGCAAACAACAAACTTAAAAGAACTTTTTCAAAATACAGATTCATTTTTCATATTTCTAAAGGAAATGAAACTGTTTCAAAAATATAATTAAAAGTTAAAAATATACCCATAACTAACTTAGGATGTAAAATAATTTCATTTTGACTGTTTAAATACCAGATTTTATTTAGAAAAATATAAAATTTTGGGATAAAATGACCGAATTGGTTGATTGCCAAAAACAAACCAAAGCAAACCAAGCTACTACCTACTTATAAGGAATATAAAGAGGATTAGTATGAGTTGTCACCATGTATGTGGCATGGTGGGTCTTAGCCATAAAGATCTGAACTGGTGGCACTAAGAAATGTATTTCATCTGAATGTGTCATAGAAATTGTTCTAGAGTAGCAAGAGGCTAGCAATGTTTTACTTGCAGGCAAAGGGGTTGTATAATCATTTTTTAACTCTTTCAAGGGTGGAAAGTGAGGGACTGTGGGTAGCCCCAGCCCAGATATGGCAGTTATACTCTATTTTTAGTCAGATCTGACTCTTGCAAAGATAGAACATAGCAGTAGGAGGTACATCCTGGAGTGGTACAAAGAACTGATTGTGACTATGCTGAGCAGACTTTAGTTGCAGTTTCTGGGAAAGAGCATGTTATCTAGTGTTCTCAACAATTTGAACAAGGCCAGCATGCTCAAGCCCTCGGCAATGATGTCTTGTGACTTGATGCTAGAATAGCTATCGACAGCACCCAAAAGGTTCCATCTACCCAATTTCGCTCACAAGGCTTAGGTCAACCCAGAGTATGGATTTCAGGCACTGACTAAAAATACAATATAGAAGGCTCAATCACATATATTCCATGGTTATAATTTATTACATTGGAATTGTAATCATGATCCAATTCATCAGACCAACAAATTCAAAAAGCTTTTTGAATTTGTTGGTCTGATGAATTGGATTGTGATTACGATTCCAATGTAATAAATTATAACCATGGAATATTAGTGTTTGAGCCTTTTATATATATATATATATATATATATATATATATATATATATATATATATATAAAAAATACATAGTACTGTTTATTCTGTGCTTTGCAGCTGGTATCTGAGTTGGAGTATTTCTATCCTAAGAAGTCAGCAACACACCATTTCCATTGCTGAATAAATGCTACTACTATTATTAAAACAGCACAAAACTATGTCTTAGACAATCTAACATGAGAAGAAATTAACAGCACCTATAAAGAAACTCCCTTGAAAATGGCTGAAAAAATGCCTGAAACAGTTGGAACAATTGACAATATGCATCATTTTTGAACTTCCAAAAAAACATGTAAGAATCTTTTGAAAAATTAAATAAAAAATAAATCAAATTTTCCTTGTCTCTCATATTCAATGAAACATGTTTAAAAGGAAAGTTGCGGCCCAAATATACATTATATCTATAATCATATTTATTATAAAACCCAGGTTGTGTGTGTGTGCCTGTACGTTTATATATTGGATCAGATTTCCTACATTTTTCAACCAATTTCAACAAAACTTCACAGGACTATGTAAAATTACCTTGTGGTGTTTCTGACAGCACCAAAAATTGGAAAAACACAATTGTTTTTGTATGAAATCAATTTGAAAACATGATTAAGAGTCATTGTGAGAATGAAATGAAAATTCTATTCAATCGGTAGACTCATAACGATTGAAAACAATGTTTGAGTTTGGGTTTGACCAATTCGTAAAAAAAAAAACTAATTAAGACATGCGTGTCTGTCAACCTTAAACAATAATCTTTGTTAATTTTATTTTTCAGTCTTTATGATGGTTGATACTTGATCTATCTCTTACTGTTACATTCCCGGGCAACGCCGGGCTCTACTGCTAGTTTGCTATATTTATGAGGAAAGAGTGCTCAGTATTGGAAATAGTGTTTCTAGATATAAACAGCCAGTCACTATGCATTGTTGATTTCTAAATGTACACTGTTTTATATATAAGTTTACTCATAAAGAATTCATTTCTTAGGGTGTAGAGACATTTTGCTACACAGTAAAAAGTGTGAGAACTTTACTTCAGGAAACCAAAATGTTTGGATCTCTGAATGAAAGTTTATGGAAATTCAAAAACCAAATGCTTTGACATACACCTTTCTCCAAAGCTGATTTGAATAAGTCAGAATCATCTTGCTGGAGAATACCATTTTTTATTAATGTAGTCCATGGCACATGTAGATTATCATAAAAAACCAAGGAAGAGGAACTCATTTTGATATTCTTTCTCAACGTTGTATGATTCTGTAATTATTTCTTTTTAATCTGGAAAAATGTAGCTCATTTGTTGAAATAATTGCATGTGATTTGTTTGAAGCATGTTTCAGGAAACCAGAATGTTCAGCTGTAAAACAAAAATGTTTTAACTTTTATATGTCTGATTTATTTGCTGCAGCATAAAAACCAACCTGGATGGACAATGTCTAAGTGTGAAGATTCCATAAATATTTTGCTCAAAGCTGTTTCAAAGTTGATATTCAATGATGCGGGAGAAAACCTTTGTCACAGTGGCTATCATAATTGTTTTGAAAGACTTTTATGAATTTCATACTTGTTTAGGGGAATTACAAAGTTATACCAAACTGACTCTAGTTCAGCATTTTTCTTGAGCAACTCATTTGCTTTGCTTCTATTTACATGTTTCATGGATTTTTAGATATCTACTAATATCATATTTTTAGATATCTACTAATATTATATCATATTTTTAGTAATATTAGTATTATTAGTAATTGTTATTAATAATATTATCAAACTTATATTAGAAGAATGTTGAAATGAAAATGGTTTTATTCTCTTGATGATGCTGTGATACTTTGAAATATGTTTTATTATATTATATAATCTTGATTTTCTACAATAATGATCTTCAAATTCTTGCACTTCTCCAGTCAAGCTGTTCTTGTTTCAGACAAAAATTTATAATCAAACTTTTTGGACCAAAGGAAATCCAAAATTAAAAACAGTGTCATTTGCAACCAATCAACAAATGTCTTTCTTTCACTGTGTGTGTGCACGTGTTTAAAGTTTGGGTATTAAAGTTTAGTCTTTTAAGCATTTTTATGCCTGCCCTTAAGTCCAATGTAAAATTTAAAACTCATATATGAGCCTTTTGGTTTTGTAAAGTTATGCATTAAAAATATTAAAATAGAATCAGTAAATCAATAGAATTTTCTATGATTTCATTTAAAATCCCTGAGTAAAACTGCGGATAAATTTCAATTTAGATGGGAATTTATTTTCTGCTATAAACTACAAGAAAAAAATATTCTGGTTTTGATTTCTGGAAACTTTTTCTTTCAACATTCTTATCTCTTGTTAGATGCAAATAAATCTTACTGAATAGCATTTTCACTTTCATAGCTGATTTATTTCCGATTACTGTTAATAATAAACACTGAATTACATCCTAAGGGCTCAGAATATGAGATTAGTTAAACAAAAAAATAATTAAAACATGAGGCAGGTAATTCAATATTTATGATGTAGAAATCATTTTAAAAGATAAGCTTCACAATACTTCAATGCTTAAAAATAATGAATTTTCATGAATCTTACTTTTGATTGCCTCAGATCAATGGGTAGATTTTGTTTACTTTGTTGTTCTTTTATGAGTTGTTGCTGTTGTTAAATTTTTATCTTCAATGTTACATCATGACAATATTCTGTAGATTGAAAAATATAAATAAGGAAGTCCTTCTAAACTCCTATAATATTTTTCTTAGCATTAATTCCAACAGAGGCTGTATTTCTTGGTCCCAATGATTTGGCTAATATTTCTCAAAATAAATCTTGTAAATTCATGCAAGTTTCCATTCCTCATAGATCTAAACTGAAAAAATTAGAGAAATGTTTCAAATGCAAATTCCTTTATTTGTTTTCTACCTTCTGCTCAGTTGAAATTTCTACATTCCTGAGGTTTTACATCCTTATTTATTATTGCTTTCCTCTTTAGACATTATCAGATTTTTGAAAAACTAAAAAATCATGAGCTAATCAGAAAAAAAAATGACAGAAACCAATGGAATTATGTCTTGGTAAAACCTTTAAGTGACATCCTGCAAAACTGGCACTGAAATTCTGCTTGAGAAAGTTCTTCAGTACAGCTGGGTAAATCAGGTCTCTTTATGTTCTTAATATTGTAAGTTAAAATCTGACACTAAATTTGAAATATTTATTCTACAGATATATATTCCTGAAATGCTAGTGTTTGGTTGACTTTAATTGTCTTGAATTCTTTCTGTTTCCAGTGCTGATGGCAATTATGAAGTATCATACAAACCAAATGCAGTCATTGACTTTGGCAGTAACATTACATGGATTCCTCCAGCCATTTACCAAAGCTCTTGCACTATTGACGTAGAATACTTCCCCTTTGACCAGCAAAACTGTGAGATGAAATTTGGCTCATGGACATTTAGTGGTGATCAGCTGACATTCATCTGGCAACAAGGTGACAAACTGGATTTTACAGATTACCTCAAGAGTGGTACATGGGATATAATCGATTGTCCAGGGGAAGTAAGGACCACGATTGAAAAAGAAACTGGTGTCAAGAAAACATTGGTCATCTTTACCTTAATCCTGCGAAGAAAAACTCTGTTTTATACTGTCAACTTGATAATCCCATGTGTCCTAATCTCATTTGTCAGCGTATGTGTGTTTGCTCTCCCTGCAGATGCTGGAGAAAAGATGACACTCTGCATCTCTATTTTACTGGCGTTGGTAGTGTTTTTACTGCTGGTTTCAAAAATATTACCCCCATCGTTGACGATACCCCTTATAGCTAAGTATCTTTTATTCACCTTCATTATGAACATCTTTGCCATTGTCTTGACAGTTATTATCATTAATAGGAATTATAGAACACCACGCACGCACAAAATGCCAAACTGGGTACGCGTAGTCTTTCTTTACTATCTTCCAAAATTTTTGTTTATGGAAAGGCCAGACCATGATGAACGCTGGCAGAAGAAGTCCAAGACCCCACCCCAAGTGGAAGAAGTGGCAAATCCTGAACAACCTCGTCATTATTCAGCTGCCGCGAGGCGGGCGGACTTACTGGAGCTTCATGAAATCCACCATCCAAATTGTAAGCTCAACCCTAAGTCCACCTCCACGGAGTATCTGAGACGGGAGCCTGATGGGGCTGACCACTTCACTGTGTCACCACACATCATTCGAGCTTCAGAAGCCGTCAAGTTTATCACACAGCATTTAAAAAATGAGGATGAATATGAAACTGTGAGTTTTGTTTTTCCTACCATATTCTTTTCTTCCATTTTCCAATGTTTCAATTTTTAACCATCTTTTTTTCTTTTCTTTTTTTCTTAATCATTTCGTTTTTTTCCCATTATCTTTTTCTGAACTCTTTTCTTTTTCAATCATTTTTTATTTTTTCATTTGAATTGTACCTTTTTCTATTTTTTATCTTTTCCAAAAAATAATATTTTTAGATAAGCTTAACATGACAAGAAAAATGATGAATCCAATATTTATAAAAATACAAAAATGACTTACAGAAAAATGTTACTTTTTATTTAGAGTTAACTGAATAATATTTGAATTAAGTAACTTTAATCTTTCTATTGGTTTAAAATTGATTTCCAAATTGCCTTTATGCAATTAGTGTTTTGCAACTAGTTTACATAGATAATAATAATGTACTATTATATTTCTATATGAAATTCTGAGATGAGTTGTTCACATTTAATATCTGCAACATTGTTGAATTTATTATTTTTGGTTAGACATTCTGTGATCTTTCTTAAGATAAGGTTGGACGTTTCCTATTATAAATTGTTCTGGATATGGATATCGGAGGTTCCTTTAGGCAATGTCAAGATTTATTCATATTGATAAATCTTGCTTTATATACCACTTAAATATGTAAGATTGGCATATTTTCAAGAGAAATTCCTTTTTTTTTCAATTGTGGTGCTACTAGTTTTGTTTTTTGAATTCTTTATTGAATATACATCTGCCTATCACGTGTCCCTCTATGTATCATACATCCCTCTATCACGTGTCCCTCTATGTATCATAAATCCCTCTATCATATGTATACTATTTTGGCTGAAGTTGGAAAGGTTCATATAAGAAATTTCTTATGCATTTTCAGTGGGGTGGGGGATTCTTATCTATTTATTACTTTTGTGACCATATTGAGCTTGCTGCTGAATCAGGTATTTTTGAACTGGTTCTGATCCTGATATTTCTGGGAAATCAATATTCAATATCTATTGTCTCTTTTGTAATCATTTTGACATTTACTTCTGCAATTTTCATGTTTATATTTAATCTCTTGTATTAACTCTGATTTTGAATTGTCCATTCCTTTCACTTGTCATCGGCACATTTTGCCTGTGTGATAAGTGATTGCTCCCTTAAGCAATCACATTTGATATCAGGATAGAATAATCTATTTGTTCCATTTTGCTTACTGTTTGTCTGACCCTGAATTTCTGATGATTTTGATTCCCAAATCCCTACATATCTTAATTGTTTTTATTTAAGCCCTATGATTCCTATGATGCCGTATTGTTTCAATGTCACAGTTGATCATTGTATCATGATGCGTACATACTGACCTGTATTCATTAATTCACATTATCTTTGAAACAATCTAATTGACCATAAAATCAGATATTTTTCATAAGATATTTTGGTAAGCTGTCCATCTCTTTTGCTTTGCTAATTGTTATTTTGGATTCTTTGAACAGAATTCATTTTCCAATCGAATTTCTTTTAGCTTAGATTTTCATTATATTGTGTTCAAAACTGTATGACCAGGAAATATTGATAAATATTTCAGATTGTCTAGAATTATTTCATAAGAGTCAGATTATGCTATTGTTTGACCTGATGTTTATATTTTCTATAAGGAAAGAGGGCTTGGAGAATTTGACACTCACATGATGCAATGAAAGCAAGAGTAGTAGAAGGAAATGGCAAATAACCTGCATTGTGGTATGATCTATCTCCCCCAGATGGAGAGAAGCTCAGATGAAGCTATACCCACAGCAGACTTTTGTCTGGGGAAAAGTAGACAGCCACCTGACCCTGTGTATGCAGGGTCCACTGATAATTTTTGCTTGAATGTATATGCTTGGAAGGGCCCACATTAAAAAAAAAAAAATGGCCTTGTGCCATATCCCACATTGTTGGGAACTCACCGAGTATATTAAAGCTTACTGATAAGCAATACGATTTGTCTAGAACAATTCTAGTAGATGCATAATGAGGTTGGAGGGATAAAAAGACAAACATTGCTTATAGCAACAGATAAGAAGCTGTGTAGAACCATTGATCAACCATATTCTGAAAGAACACAGGTGCATAAAAGAAGGAATGTTGTCTATGACCAAATTAGATGAGTATGACTCCAAAATAGCAAAAGTTTGAGCTTAATCAAATAAGCAGAGGCAATGAATATAACGTGTGTAAATTTTCATATTTTTGATACAAGAACTAGAAATGTGACTAAAAGTCAACAAAAGAGAAGTAAAAAAAAAAAAAAAAAAAGCTTTCTCTTGGAATTAATCTTTGCAAGAGGCAAAAATATATAATATTCAGCTTCATTAAGTGATTCTTTTTATCCATTCTTCCAAAATATCTGAGAGGCAGTAACTGATTCTTCAATCAAATTCTTATGTTTACATTTTCAATTTTCATAGGATTTTTTCTGTTTTCATTGATTTCCATGCAGAATATTTGTTCTTATTTCTTTTTTTGATAACAACATTTTTCATTAGGTTCTTATCAATCCAGGTAATATTCAGGTAACTTCAAACTGAACACTTTATTTAATCTATGGTGGTAGATTGTTCTCATTCTGCTGCCCTCATCTTGTTCTTATTTAGTACTGCTCAGTTCTGCTTGCTCCTGAGGCGAATAAAGAAAACAGTAACCAGCGAGTAAATTCAAGCTCTCCCAGCTGGTATTTCAACCTTGAGTCGTTCCTTCTTGAGTTCTGTCTCAAAATCACACTAACTGGCCGTTCTCGTCATCAACTGTGAACGTCCCTTGAAGAACTCCCCGACTCAGAAAAAAGTAGTTGCTTTTATAGTTGTTCATATATCCATAATCCCTTGCGTCTTCATGTGATCCCATAATTCATTGCGTCCATGTCCCATAATGCATTGCATCGTTATTGCATAAAAATGCAATGCCAGTCCCCACTCATTCTTTTACGTTATCTGGCCGAGGATGGATTACAGCAGAGCGGTAAGTGCTTTTTTTCTCTCCCTCATTTCAACTGCAGTAGCTTTACATGCTAAGCAAATACGGGCTCTTTTTTGACGGGGACAAGGCAAGTCGCGACCGGTTGTGCTCGTCCCAGTTCTGTCTCATGTCCGCCACAGCTCCATTTAAACTGAATCCAATTACATACTGTCTAGTCTGGGGATTGAACTCACAGTCATTATATTACCAAATTTATAAACCAATGCTTTAATGCACTAAGCTATTATCTGATGGGACATTCCTGTGTGGAGAACTTGGAGCCCTTAACCTAACTTGGCTGCTGATGAGTGGTGTTGATACTTGTTAATCATTGTGAGTTCAATTCCTGGATTGCACAATGTGTATTTGAACTTAATGGAAACAAGACGGACAATAACTAAGCAGAACTAAATAAGAATTAGATGAGATATCTGTAGGCATTTATAGAACAAGAAATGATCAATTCAAAGCTCCCAGAAGGTTACCTCAATTGACAAGCACCTGATGAAGGCTGGAGGGCACAATGGTAGAAATGTGATCATATCAACAAAGATAAGGATATTAGTCTGTGAAGAGTAAGCGTTCTCAAAGCAAATTTGTGGCTTTCACAACACAAAGAAAGAAAATCACTTGTAATGCGTCAGGAAAATAACTCACGAACGCCGTAGCCAAAACTGCCTGAATTTTCTTTTTCCCCCGAGTCGACAACACCAACTGCTTTTATCAGCAGAAACTATTTTTTCCATTAGTCGACAGCCGGGATAGGATGCTCCGTAATTTGCTTATTAATATACTCTTATAGCGACTCCTGCGACGGACTTGTTTCTTTTTCTTCACAGAATACACTCGACGCGCTGTCGCTTGGGTTGACGAGGTAAGTCGCTATAAGAGTTTTGCTGACGACTTTTTGGCAATCCCTCCCCGGCAGATCGCACGCAAAACACAAACTTTTTTCTGGGGTACTTGATTATCTCGTTCACTACAGTCTGCATGTAAATAATGTTAAGTCTTCATCCAAGATATTCAGTCAAATTTGTTTACTACTTAGTGTCAGATTAAATTCATTTAGTATTTACTTAGTGTCAGATTACATGTTTTGTTTCTTACCTTATTGTAAAATTGAATTTTAACTAAATATATATCTTTTAGTTTCACTTAAAAAAATTCAGCTTTTTTATATTGTATACTCATTTATTTGAATTCTTCATTGTTTTCCATATTAATGTTTATAAATTATCATTTGGTAAATTTATAGCAATGATTTTCCTCGTTGAGTTAGAATAAATCTGTAGTTAGTTGTTGTAAGATGGGTTCTTTTATTGGAACTGCAGAAATAAAATGAACTAGAACAAGGGTGTATAAGATATATAATATATATTTTTATTTATTTGTTTTAAAGTGATGAATGGTTCCTTTTGATATTTGGTGTAGCAAAATGTTAATAAGGTGGATTATTAGTAGCAGTCTATTGAAAATATAGTTGTAGTAGTCATCTTAGAAATAGATCAGTGTCAATCTACTGTGTTTTTCTCGGCCGCAAACAGGGAAGAATTATGATTAACAAATGACCTCTTAACTACTTCTTAATGTGTCACATATGACTGGTTTCATGCCTCAAGTTGTCACTCATTTCAGTGTGCTGGGGTTTGTCAGTTTACATCCTTTTTGATGGAGATTCAAATTTACTGGCATGACGTTCAGTTTTGGCTAACATCACAAGTCTCCTTGTACCAGTCATTTTGATTGGACAAAATTATTTTATTTTCTGATAATTTGAATTATTTTTTTACTCACCTATAAATATTAAAGTAAAAAAAATTTAAAGTTAGTTATCCAATTTATTACTTACAGTTACTGCTTGGTTTAGAAAAACATTGATTTTACTATTTTTACAGCTTAGCTGGTCCTATTTTGCATAAATAATTTCTCTGAATTTTTAGATCAGTTCCCTAATTTAAGCAGAGTTTGCCAAAAACAAAAATGAATAAGTTGTTATTAAAACATAAAACATATTTCAATTTGTAAGACCTGATTATTTCATGAATTGAAAGTGAAAGGACTGTGTTGTCAAAAATAATCATATTGATATGCTAATATTGAACAAATAAATAAATACTGAGCAGAATATGATTGAATGTCTATAAATGGAGGGAAGAAAATGTTTCTTTTTGGATGTAAATGAATTCAGATTGTTTTAATTAAATGTTGGCAATTTTTCATACTCAAAAATTTAATTAAATTTTTCTTAAATGTTTCTATGCAACTCTAGATGCAAATGCTGGGCATGTGGCTCTAAATTTTTTTTCTCAACAGAGAATTATTCTCAAAGAGAACAATTAGTTGAACTATGAAGATAATAATTACATGTTGAACTAGCTGCTTTTAGGCCATATTAAAGTAAATATGAACAATGGAATAGCTTTGTGGTTGATGGACTTAACTGAAAACCAGAATAAATCCTCAGATACTGTATAGCATTTCATAACATTGTATTTACTAAATCTAGTTTAACATAAGGTCACAAGTGTGGAGCACCCAAGGAAGACTGGTCTTTGGAGATGAACTTGATAACCATCAGAATTCTCAAGGTATTTACTAAGCTTGGTCTGTGACAAGGCCACTTAGTGAGGATCGTACCCAATAGGATAATAATGGTCTAATATATAAGCTTGCTAACCATTAATAAATAGCATAGCACTAAAAGCTACTGCTTACAGCATTTGGTATTTCCAAGCAGTCACTCATCTAATTACTAAACAGGCAATGTTGCTTATTTTTGAGGACCAGGTAATCGCTGGTATAGGCAGCCTAATCTGATTCTTGTACTACTCTAAAATTTATGAAACCACTGCACTATTGTGCACAAGTGATGAGTATGTGCTGAAACAGCCATTAAAAAAGTGAAAGTATATTTTGACTTGAGACATTACTGATGAATGTCTACCCTTCCTAATACCTGTAGTAATAATCTCATTTTTCTCTCACCTGTAAAAAGTTTGCTTTGTATTTAAAAGCACATTGGATCTAAAGAGTAAAGCTTATTGAAATTTTTATGAAATCATTAATATAACAAAATATTTATAAATTTGGTTTTGCAAAAGGTCAGTCCAAATGGCTAAATATAATAGTGTAAATATCATACAAAGCTTTTGGTTTTTGTAAAAATATCAATAATTTTTCTGTTTTAAGTCCAGTATAGTTTTGAATAACAAATTCCATGCATAAAATCATGACTTTGTACAAGTTTGAATTAGAGCTTCATTCATGTGACTACAAATTTGATATAATTTTTAGGAACATCTAGTTTTAGAGAGTATTTTGGTTTTGTCTACTTTAACAGAAGGAAAGTGGTAAAAGAATATTTGGACAACACAAACTAAAAGAATTTTAAAACTCTTTTATAAAGCAACAATCTCATCCACAAAAACTATTTATTTTTTAATGCATTGCAATAAATTTGAGAACCAAATTTGGAGCTGTCAGTATTTTTAATGATGAGTTACAGCCAGAAGAAAAGTCATTTGTAAAGCTCTTGACCCTAATAATTTCAGACTGTCTTTTGTTAATTTTATAAATCACTCCTAGTAGTTATAATATTCTGTCTTGCTTTGTCTACTCACCGTGTGATGTCTGTTAGAAATTTTTCTCTATTGAGACTCCAACTGTTTATCCTGACTCATTTGGAGTCTTTATTTAAGGCATATTTTGCCTTTGTTCATTTGTCTCACTAGCGGGGCGTGTTATATACTCTACAGCACTTTCACTTTGGAGATTTTTTTTTATTAGAATTTCCCCCCTCCTCTTTCTGGTGAGTCCATCAATGTATTGAACTTTGTATTTCTCAGTGTTGGTACATCAAAAATATCATACAGTACTTGCATAGGTTCTTCCTTTCTTGCAAGCTTTTCTTCAGTTAACCATTTCTTTAACAGATTCTAATAACTTTTGTGTTCACATTTTTTCTTTTTACCATATATATCATTTTTCCAATTCCTGACCTTATTACGTCGTCTTCCCACATTTCTTTTCCATTTTTATATTCTCTGAAAAACACTTTTTTGCCAATGTTGAAAAATTTTGTGTGCTTTTTGTTATCCATTATTTTTTTTTTGACCTGGTAACAACTTGTCAAAGACTGATTTAATTTTTCTTGCAAACATCAATTCTGCTGGCAACATGCTGACAGTGTATTGGGATTTATCCATGGTATAGTCTCAAGAAATTTTGTAGTGCTTTTTCATTCACATTTTTATTACATGCTTTTTACAAAGATCTCTTAAAAGTACCCACAAATCATTCAGCTTGTCTGTTTGACCTTGGGTTATATAGTAGGGTAGTAATTTGTTCAATTGGGAACATTTTACATTATTCTTTAAATTCGAAAGCAGTGAATTGTGTAATGTTATCTGAGACAATGGTGTCTGGAATGCTATATCTTGCAAACACTTTGTGTAAAAAAAAAAAAAATCACTGTAACCATGGAAATTGTTTTTTGCACTTACAAATTTCAGGCCACTTTTCACTACCACAGGATAATATGATCCGTTTATTGAACCTGTAAAATCTATGTGCAGTCTTGACCATGGAATATCCTTCTTTGTCCAATGTTGTACTTTTGTGGTAGGTGATTTTACTGCTAGAGCACAACCTCTGTGGAATGTTACTACATTTTCAGTGTTTTGATCCATTTTGGTCAAGTATAAAGGGTGTGATGGATAAAGTGTTGTCTAAATTACACAAAAATGAAAATATCACTGCCATCTCATTTTAAATTTATTGAATAAAATCACCATTGGCTTCTACCAACACCTCTAGACGACTTCAGAATCTCCTGCAACTCTTCTGGACGGTCTCCTTGGTTAAGCTGATGAATTCTACCATAATCCTTGCCTTCAGTCGATCTTTGGTGTCAGAAATAGTTTCCTTGGTCTCTTGCTCAAGTGCATCCCACACATAATAATCAAGGCAGTTGCAGTCTGGGGAGTTAGGTGGCCAGATGTAAGGGATGATGTCATCACAGAAATTGTCTGACAGCCATGACTGGGTTCTCCTGCTTGTGCGGCATGGTACAGAATCCTGTTGCCAGATATAGGGTCTTCCAGCAGCCACCCTCTTGATCCAGGTCGTCACTACCTCCTCAAGGCACTTGATGTAGGCTTCCATGTTAATTCTGAGACCCTGTGGGAAGATGACTAGAGGCATAACATCTCCATCACTAGTGATCCCTTAAAACACCATGATGTTGACTGGATATATCAATCCTCTCTTTCCAAATCCTCCACACTGTCCTCAGATTGATGCCTAGACACTCTCTAATGTTTGTATTAGAGGATTTGGCATGAATGCCAAGGAGTAAAGCATGCCATTTCCAAATTTCTAGTGGAGTGAATTGTGTTATAGGTTTTTGTTTTTTTTCTCAGAGATTATGACCAACTAACTTAGGTACCTCCACGAAATTGCTAAAAAAAGAGCATAGCTTGATGAAAAAGACGCCAACCTTGCCGAAAACAAAATTTTATTGTCTAAATGCTTATGTTATTATTAAGAGGAAAGACCAAAGTTTTTTTTTTAATTATTTTTAAAAAAATTTCCTTCTTTTTAGAACATTCTAAATTTTGATTAAAAAAACCTTTTTTCTATTTGTATCAGCGGAACTAGTAAATAACATAGACAATTTTTAGCACGTATTTTTGGTATGACACACATTAATTTGAAAAATCGTGCAAAAATAGAAATAATTATCGGATGTTAATGAAACTTTCAGGAACTATTCACAGATGATCAAAATTATTATAAATATGTTTTCTTTATGAAAGTCATGGTAGAAATATTTTTTTAAAATATTTATTACCCCCATAACTAATTTTATGAAAACGCTAGAAATTCGATCGCATCGGTTTTAGTGATTACAATATCTAAAAGCACAGGGCTTTGAGGAATGCAAATCATGTTTTTTTTTGTTTTTAATTGGATACGCAGTACCTGAAAATCAGCTCTGAATTGTAACATACAAAACTCAATAAAACAAATATATTATTTAATTTCAAATGCTTTTATTTGCTTTTAGTTGTTTTTATGAATATGGACAATATTTTCTGAAAGCAAAAAAATTTTTTCGATGAAAAATGAATTTTAATACAATTATTTGTTATTTCATTAATTATAATAGATTTTACATTTAAGTTGTTAAAATATTATAAAATTAGTTAAAAGTCGCATCGGCTTTCATAAGTGTCCTTATGAGATAGATCTTTTTTTTAGCGCGTTGTAAATTGTATCATTTTGACTAATCAGAAGATACCCAGTAATTAAGAAATGTAATTTTGTGCTTATAATCGAGCTGTAATTATAAAATACGGAAGACCAACCAGAATATAATTAAGTTGCGTTATTTGAGTTAAGCATTGTTCTCCGCTGTTAAGGCCTTTACTTTTTGCGAAACACGTGTGGAGAAGTTAATTTGATTTTTCAATTTCAACTGAGAAGGGTACCTACAAGTATCAGTATCATCTTATGAAATTTATATGATCTTATTTTTTATATTAATCTCAGTTACGACATTTTTCCATAAATGAAATATCAAAATTAATAATAAAATGGATGCAAATATAAATAACAGTAGAATGTAATAAATGTACATAAAATTATAGTATTTTATGTACAATTCTGATAAAATTTCATAAGAAAGGTACCTATAAATTAATTAGATACCTTTCTTAAGAAATATGAAATTTAATGTCACTCTTAACAGTTTTATTTTAATTTCTTTAGAATATATTTCCCATAAAGCATCATAAACGTAAAGGTGAAAGCTAAGTACAAAAAAAAAAAAAAATTAGAGCGCTTGAAAGTTTTTCGTTAAAAATAACGGGTAAATAATTTGTTCACGTAAATGTAAATTATTTCACTTTTCTCCTTCCGTAGAACAAATTAGCCTCATGGAATTCGTAAATATATCATTCATCACATGTCAAGAGACGTGAAAGTTTATGACCTGCTTTGTTTTATTTTCAAATTACATCTTTTTGGCACAAAAGCTAAGCTAAGTTAAGTTTGGTTCAAAATATTTTAAATAAACATTATAATTTCTGATTTTCTTAAAATAAGTTTTGAAAAAATGATAATTGATATTTAAAAAAATTTCAAAGTCAGATTTCCATTTTTTTTTAAAATGGAAAAAAATGGTCAATTTTGCTGACTCAAAAAAAACTAGATTTTTAACGAAAATTTCGGACGTGCTAGGAACGATTAAAAAATGGAAAAAAATACCCCAAAAATACTTTGACCTTTCCTCTTAATAATAACAAACATTTAGACGATAAAATTTTGTTTTCGTCAAGTTTGGCGTCTTTTTCATCATGCTATGCTCTTTTTTAGCGATCTCGTGGAGGTACCTAAACTAACTCTACTATACCATGTAGTTGACAAAATGAAAAACAATGTACAAGCACAAAAATTAAAAATATGAAATGGTGACAATTTAGCTATCGCACCTGATAGTCATAAGAGATTTCATCCTTGAAATTTCCTGATGTCCACTATGAAATTCATATAATATCCACAATTATAATATGGTATGTATTACTACTCTTTGTGCAAACATCTGTCACATAGTGAGTAAGTGTTCAAGTCTGAATTGTGTTCTAAAAATCATCTTTCTTTCTTTTAGTCAATTTTTTATTTTAAAAATAAACATGTCTTGTTCTGCTTTTACTTTTATTTCTTCCAGGGTAAATCGTAGTTTGCATACTACATTTTGTGTAAAATATATTTTTAAATTTCTATTTCATTCTTTAATGCTGCAATAACTGTCCTCAAACATTTCAGTATTTTTTGTATCAATCTTGATAAATCATTAACATGTCCTAATTTTTTGGACGGTTGGTATTTCTTTCCTGAAATCATAATTTAATAAGATGATATTCCAGCATTGTAATCTATTTTCTGTATGTGTAGGAATTACTTTTTTTTAACCATAAATTGATAAAAGAGGCCAATGGTCTGTCTGAAAATGAAAATTCATTCTGTGTATAAACTTGAAATTTTTTTACTAAAAATATTATTACTAATGCCTCTTTTTCGATTTGACTGTATTTTTTTTCTGCCAGTGGTAGTAAACACAAAACATGTGTGATGATGTTCATGTTACTGTCATCATATTTTTATGTAGAATTACCGCTCTTATAGCATAGTCACTTTTACACACTTGTTATGGAATGAGATGTTACAAGTCATTTCACCAATAAAAAAATAATTTCTCACCTGATACACCACGTGCAATTTTTGAAGTTCTTTCTAATATAGGCTTTGTTTGCTTTCCATATGACTTTGTTGATTATTGTCATATTACTACCAGTGTCTAGTTGGATTTTTACATCCACATTAATTTTCACATCCACAAATTTTCTTTGGTTTTCTGTAATTATTTATTCTGTCACAACACTACAAAATAATTTCTGTTGAGAACTTTTACTTGCTTTAGTTATAAAGTGTGACATTTTATGTCCTATTTTTCCACACTTGTAACACTTTGAATTCTTAAAAAAAACAGACAGCTCCAAGATGTAACCTTCCATATCTGAAACATGGATTAATTTTTCTTTTCCTACATTTTCCTTTAGCTTATATGCATTCACATTCTTTTTCTTCAATTTTTCGATATCTTGTCTCAGATTTAGGATTCTCTAACATTTGTCCAATATTTCTGATAGTGTTAATTTTTGATTCTGTTCAGGTTTTGTTAGAATTCTCACACATATTTCTGCATCTTTTTTCACTGTTAACCCTTGAACAAAAAATTAACACTTAAAACATATTTGGAGTTTAATAAGAATCTTTCATTCTTCTTGTTAATGATTCCAGCATATGTAACAAAATCTTTGTCTTCTTTTTTCATCAGATTCATACACTTCCAATGAGTATTGAATAACAAGCTTTTCTTGCTAAAAATTTGTCAGAATATTTACTGTTTCTTCAAAGCAAATTTCTCCTGTTTTTTTTTTTTTTTTGGTTTTTTTATTTTTGGCAATACAAAATGACAGTATTTTCCATGTTCTACTGGTGCTAACTTTCTCAACAAAAATCTTGTTTTTTTTCTCATCTTCCCAGTCATTGCATTCTTCTCTGAAAATTTGCTTTTATCTTTTAAAATAAGCAGAAAAAGTAGTTCCATCATCTGAATTTTGTATGTGAATTCAGTTATGGCATTTACCATCACATCAAGAGTGAAAGAACTTGGAGAATTTTCCATTTTCTTCCAATTAAATTTTGTTGTTGTTGCTGGAGTTCCAGCAACTGCTGTTGTTGTATTTTTAACACTTGGGGAAATAATTCTTCCATATTTGAAGAATAATTTATTTTTCATCCTCTTTTTTTTTATACACACCAAAGAGGAAAAATTAAATCACTGTGGTTCAAATTTCTTGTTGTTACTTACATCACATCTGCTGAAGTTAAAAAAAAAACAAAAATGTTGTTTTTTTCCTACTCATATGAGTTTATTTCATTCTAGTCACCACTGTTATTACTCACTCTTAGTGGCTATAATATTCTATCGTCCTTCAGCAACTCACTGTGACAATCTGTTATAAATTCTCCTGACTGACTCCAATGAACTACCCTGATTCACTTGGAAATTTATATACGGTATCTTGCCTAGTTCATTTGTGCCACTGGAGGTGTTATTTACTCCACAACAGCTAAGTAAGATGCCTAAATTTTTAATTTCAGGTCAGAAGAATATATAAGGCCTCTGCTGGTCATCAATGAACATGGATTTGATCATACCCATCTTGCCCCTCTGGTACATTGCCGCTTGTGGCTGAACAGACCGATGAACTAGTGGCAGTCTCTGTCACACCTGTGAATTGTCTGTGTATGCTGCAGCATTTTTTTCTCTGGGTCCACTTGTCTTCTGTTGCATTGTACAGTTTCTCCTCTCCTGTCATTAGTCTTTTATTCAGGGTGCTTCTCCACCCAGAACAGTCAGCATCAAGGTCCTCCCAGTGGTCACAGTTAATCTCAAAGGCCTTCATGTCCCTCTTGCAGACCTCTCTGTAGTGCAACTGAGGGCACCTAGTATATCTTTTGTCATTTGCAAGTTCCCTGTAGGAGATGTCTTTGGGAATTTGGCCATCCTCCATATTATGAACTTTGTCCTTCCAAGCCCAGGATACAGCAGATACACCTCAAGTCAAAAGTGTTCAGTCTCTTCTTCTGTTTGACATATGTTGTCCATTTTCCCTCCCATAGAGAAGTGTGCTTATGATGCAGGCATTGTAGACTGCCATCTTTGTTTTGACAGAGAGCTTGGATTTCTCTCACACTCATGTGGTGAAGTTAGAGAAACAGGTTCACAACTTCCAGCTCATAGTCATCAAAGGTGATGATTGGTGGGGACATCTACATCCTGTCCCAGGACATTCATTTTTTTTTTTTTTCAGGCTGATAGCTCAAAGTCCCCACAGGCCTCATCAGTGATTCATCAGAGTCTGGAGCTCCTCTCGTGTGTGGGTTGTGACTGCAGCATTATCCGCAAACAGCATGTCTTTGATCAGTGTCTCCCGTACTTTTGTTTTGGACTCAAGGTGTGTGAGATTAAACAGCCTGTCATCTTATCTGGAAACATTGGCAGAAGACTTCATGCAATGGAAGCAATAGGGCTGTATTGCAATGCTTGATCAGATCGGGTTGTATTCTATCACTACCTGGTGCCTTTCCCGCAGCCAGACTGTCAATGGCTCTGCTGAGCTCACCCAATGTTGGCTCAGCATCCAGTATATCCATGATTGGCAAGCATTTGATGGCATCAAGGGCTGATGAATACCTGGTGCACTGTTTTAAGTAAAGGTCAGATTAATGTTCCACTGATCTCTCCATCTGTTGTCAAGGATTACTTTCCCAGTTTAGTTAGTTTCCCTCTTGATACCATTGTACATTCTCATCATAGCAGCAGTTTGGATGTCTTCACTGAGCTGGATCTAGTACTCATTGGTGCAGCATCGAACCATCTGTTGAACATTGCTCCTTGCAGTTCTAAGAGTTTGAACATATTTTTGTTAGATGTCTTCTTGTGTTCAGCAATAGTGTCACACTTGGCTGCAATGATAGGTATCATCTCGAAGTACTTTGCTTCAAACCAGTCATAAAATTTAGTTTTTTTTTCCCCAAATGTAGCCAGGGCTCTGCGATAGATGGTGTGTCACAACTCTTCCCACTTCTGTGTTGCTGACACTCTAGACTGCAAGATGGCAATTTCCTTTTCAAGGTAGTAGCAAACTGCTCCATTAGTTCTCTTTTGGGCATCTTGCTAGTATCAATGTGGGCCTTTCCATGCTGTCTGGCATGGTGGAATTTCTTCAGCTGCATCCTGGTCCTGCAGCACACCAAAGGAATGGTCTGTAACACAGTCTACACTTTGGTAGGAATGAGTGAGTAGTATGTTCCTGAGTAAGATGCACCTAGTCAGGATCAGGTCCAGCTGGTTCCAATGCTTTGAGCAGAGATGCTACAAGGAAACCATGTGTTGGGGTTTTGTCTGGAAGTATGAGTCAGGAATGCACAGGTTGTGGAAAGTGTAAAACGAGCAGCTATTGACTATTTTCATTCATTTTTCCCCCAACCAACATGGTCCAAGGCAGAATGGCCAGGAGTTATGATCAGTGCTGACTCTGGCATTGAAATTGCCCAGGATGATTAATTGCTCTGTGCTGGGGATATTTCCAATTGTTGTTGTGAGGTTCTCCTAGAACTCTTGCTTTGCTTCAGGTGAGGCAGTTAAGGTGGATGCATACACAATGATGAGAGTAAGGACACCTTTAATGCTGAAGAGGTTGAAGTGTAAGGAGTCATGCTGAGCTGTTGCTACCTGACTCCCCCTTCTCCAGCAAGGTGTTCTTTACGGCATAGCCAGCTCCATGTTCCCTGATCTCATCTGAGCTCTTCCCCTGCCAGTAGAATTCCTCAGCCAGACAAGTTTCCTGAAGGGTGGCTATATCCACATTTAGTCTCTTCAATACATTATTCATAATGGCCGTCTTCCTGGCATCACCAAAATGTCTGAGATTCTCTGTATTGCCCATCAACATGGTCCAGAAATTCCAAATTCCCAGTTTTAGAGCTGGTCTCTTTTGTTTTTGTTTCATTTTGCTTGGTGAAGAATTCTCAGTTGTGCCTGTAAATGTCATCATTTGTAACTGGTAGACTGCTACTCCTTGTTTTGTGTCAACATAGCAAAGCTGGAGTGTTCTCTCCAGTTTGATATCCAGGTTAACTACTTCTCCAGTGTTAAGTGTCAGATAGGATCAAGTATGGGCACGATGTTATGGAGGACAAGATGTTTCCCATGCAGCATGTTCTCCATTTTCACGATGCTGATGGTTTCAAAGGTACAGCAGGGACATTACAGTTTGGTACCAATGCTGTCACAGGAGCTGCCAAAACAAGGCTGAAATCGGCAATGAACTGTTTTAGGGGCTCTAACACTGGATACTTCCTCAGAGTTAACTCCTGAAGCCTTTCCTATGACTAAGTATCCCAGAAGGCAGTAGAGATTTAGAATCAGGGTTTTCCTTCCTCTAGATGGGTTGCCTTCCAAGGTTAAAGATCCCCATCTATCCTTATGTAGTAGGTTTTACTGGGTTACATGGTACCAGTAGCAGAGGCTTCACCCTTAACCTGACCCAAGAAGAATAGAATTTGTAAAGCTCTTGACCCTAATAATTCCAGAATAAGGTGCCTAAATTTTTTAGTTCCAGAATTTTTTATGAAAGAAAATATTAATACCTTGATTTTCTAAAAAAAACTTTTTAGAAATCTGTACACTTTTATTCATTTCAATTTTAATTTTTTTTTTTTTAGATATACTAGATAAATTTAGAATATTAACTAATCAAGCTGACTGCCAAGAATTAAAATTTTACTTTTCAATGATTTCCATAAAAAATTCTATTACTATTCTGTTCATTTTGAGGGTACAGAAATTACAAGAATGTATTTCATGGGTGTGTAAAACTTTTAAGTCATATTATTAAGCACACAGTAGGTTTATTTTAGGGAATCCTATCCATGGGTTATGCCTCAAAACTCAATGGTGTATTACTAATCAACTAACATACTAGCATGTGTGAAGCTCATAAAATGCAAACAGTAAAAATTGGTTCTGTTAGAACATGATGTGCCTACTTTAGAATATGTATATGTCCAAATGTGAAAACGTGTGTGTGTGTGTGTGTGTTTAAAGGCAAGTCAATCAATACTGTGCCACAATCTGAAAAGGATTTTACAGATTAAATGTTTACTTCAGTGGTTATATTGTTCAGATTCTAAATTCCTTTGGGTCATGCTTGGGTGTGTATTTTGGTATATAAGAATTTATATAAAAAATATACATGCCTTTATAACAATGGAGATGTGGGATGCTTGCAAAAGAACAATAATTCAAAAGCCTGTCGCAATAATCAAATTGCTATTCCATTGATACTGCCTTAGTGCCTCATTATTGTTGGCCTTGAATTTTCAACAAACAACATGAAACATTTATTTTGTGGGAATCTTGCAGATAAAATGTTAAGTTTTCAAACCCAATGTCATCAAACATTTAAGTTGAACAATTTCTTAACATGGGTTGCTCCAAAATCTTACCACATTCACAATTTTGTCGAATTCTTATTCAATAGCACTTTTTTGATTGATCTCTTAAAAGTAAATTCTTAAGATGGTATCAATAACTTGAATTTTGTGAATAAAATTACAAGAAATTTGTTTTGAAAAGTTACAGTGGACATAAACATTTGTGATAAATGTTTTTTTGTGGCCATGTTTTGAACACTTCTACCAACATTTTTACCATCCAACAATGAAGTGTAATTAGAATATAAATTTGGAATGTTTCTGTATAAAATGTTAGATGAAGAAATTCAAGTCATTTTTATGTTTTGTTGAAATTTCTCTGGTGCACATGCATTGCTTAGCATTTTAAACATCTTTCAGATTCTTTTCATTTTGGGGATTCCTGTTTTCTTAGAATTTTAATTAATACTTAATAATTGATTGTAAATATATCACACAAAAACAATGGTCATCTTTTAACAGAGTAGGTTTTCCTTAGATGAATATTAGTTAGTATTTTTGTTTAACCCTACCAATATTTATCTATCTCTTTCAGAGATTATTACTAAATAACCAACAGGTCTTTCAAGGATGAGAGATTAATAGGGATTAATAGAGACATTTACATTTCTGTCAGGTGAATTAGACTAGTACTTATCTATCAAAATGTCCAGCTGCAATAATAATTATGAGTGAGAAAATTGTTTTTGTATCTATGAAGAGAGTCCATTTAAACAAGTGTTTACAGGGACTGGGTTTTGAGTGACTGCTGGTCCTGAAATAAATTTAAATCTATTACCAAATAATTTTGAAATTTTTTTTTTTGGAAAATATTGTCCCAAATTCTAAGCAATCATCACCATCATTTTTCAAGTTCTTTGAATTAATATTCTCATTTGTATTCAAATTGAAACAAATTCCTAAATCCCCAAAATAGATCAGGACACATGTCTCTGTTGTTACTTTCTGAGGCATTTTTTTCTTAAGGGATTTTTATGTTCTTTTTTTTTTTTTTTTTTTTTTTTTTTTTATTAAGCCACATATACTTTTGTCAAACTTTCCAGTGATGAACTTCATCTTAAAAACAGCAAAATGTGTTCCTCTTTCTATCCAAATATATCCACCTTCGTCCAGTTTCCTTTAATCACTTTCATATCATTTTTTCAATGTTGACTGAGTTTATGTCTTTAAGAAGTTAACTGATTTCTTCTTGATACCCCTAAAAAAACTGTTGTAAAAACTGAGTAAAAAGCAATTTTGCCAGAAAAGAATTTTAATCATTCAAAGTAAAAATCAGCATTGATAAGGGTGTTAATCAAAACAATTTGTGAAATGTTAACCCTTGCTTTGTTTGAATGGAAAATGAACAATTTTTTTATACATTTTTCTTTTTCTTTCTTTCAGGTTCTCGACGACTGGAAATATATTGCTATGGTTCTTGATCGGCTCCTCTTGTACATATTTTTGGCTGTAACATTTGGTGGCACTGTTGGCATATTAATGAATGCACCACACATATTTGAATATGTTGACCAGGATGCCATCATTGCTGCTATAATGAAAGATAATAAAAACAATACGGGATGAACATCTCGAATCGCAGTCTGTTGAAGAGCAGTCATATTTGGTAGCACAGATGTTGCTGTTTTTCCCTCCCCTAAACACAGCGGCAACAACTTTACTGTTTGTATAATGGAGAAAGGTTGCTTGAGTTGGACATTAATAATGTTTGGACTCCCAGTGTCCAGATTTTAACCATGGGGTCCTCCTAAGTTGTGTGGACATGTGTGTGTATATTTTTCTGTATCATCCTATGGGTGAGAAAGTGTGTATATGTGTGCATGACTGCAGGTCTAATTGTGATTCTATCTGTGATTGTTTACGTGAGGCTATCCTGGATGTGAACTTGGTTGTACCTTTTCTTGCATAACATGTACAGCCTAGAATTTTGGGGTCCTGAAAAATATTGAAATTGTAGGGTGGGGGTTGTTAAACTTTTTTTTTTTTTTAATTGATGGAAAATATGCCAAATGGGAAAAGGAACAAAAGTATTTTAAAAATTGAATGAAAAATTAAATTTAAATTGAATTTAAAAGAAAAAAAAAAACAAAAATGTTGTGGGGGGGTGGGATGATGGCATTAAAAATTGGATTAATGGGGTTTGTTTTCTTTTTTTAGATGTCTTTTTCAAATTTCTGTTCATCAGAAATGATTTAAAATGATGACAAATATAAGTAAGAAAAATAAAAGACCAAAACCAATGATAAAAAAGGAACAGAAACTGCCCACAACAATCTGAATCTCTGAGTGGTTGACTCTTTCTACCACCGGTAAATTTTTATCTGCTTCTCAGTTTTTTACAAACATACACACACACACACACACACACAAGAAAAAAAAATGTCACCAAATACTGGCAAGAAGAAAGATTAAAAAAGGTTTATTGTTCATTTTAGATATAAAATGTGAATTTAGTTCAGTTTTAGTTCTGTTCATAATAAAGGTTCAAGGAATTTGTGGAAAGAAATGTTTCAAGTCAAGGGAAGCCATAAACTCACAAAGTTGACCTTAGTCTGCACAGAATCATAATTTCTCAAGTAAAACAGCTTGTGTGCTTGACTGCACTTCCAGTAAATTTAAGATTAAAATTACATAAAAAAAAAAAAAATGTAACAACAAAATTCAAATTTAAAAAAAAAAAAAATTGATTATTTGATTGTTGGCAGGTGTGGGGGTGGAAGGAATTTGAGAATGAAAAAAAAAATTTTAAAATGTGAACATAACAAGGCAATAAA
>CAHIKZ030000650.1:745000-789991 GCA_903632075.3 Acanthosepion pharaonis
ATTTCAAGATAAGATTAGAAGGTAATAAAAAATTTCTGTCTTTACATTAAATCTCTATTTATATAAGCATACACACATATATACATATACATGCATACAACTATATCTTATACATATATTCATATACACCACATATATAATTCTGTAAATATATATATATATATATATATATATATATATATATAATTTTATTTTGTATGTGCAGTACTTAGTGGAAAGTGCTTAATATCAGTGATAGAGCTAATATATTCAGTTGTATGAGTTTATGATCCTGGATGTGAAACCCAGTATCACACATTCATATCCATACAACTGAATATATATATATATATATATATATATATATATATATATATATATATATATAATAAAAAGAGTGTACACTGAGTGGTACAATCTGTTTCATGCTTGAATGCTGTTCCAGGCAATGTGTGTTGAGTGGTAGCTCAACTATTTATATATGCTGGGCATTATGTGTAGCAAGTCAGGAATAGCCATTAGGATAATTGTTAGGATAACACAATAAACAGGAAATACCTGACTTTGTTACCCATAATGTCCCATTGACCAGGATACATAGTCAAGCTACTACTCCGCATAGATGGTGTGAAGATTGCATTTAGGCATGAAACTGGCTGTTGCCCCTCTGTGTCCACTGTTATATTTACATAGGCTCTATCCTGATATTGAACACTTTAACCATATAGCAGACCTTAAAACTATACATATATATGCAGTAAATTGATGGTTAGTAAGCTAGTCTAGCAGACTATTATGAGTGATCAGTGAGTTTAACTCTCACTAGGTGCCCTACACTCATGATTTTCTCATTATACCCTAATTTAAAAAAAAAAAATTATTTGTCTTTTTGTTGCAAACATTTTCTTGCTGTAAGTTGATCATCCTGGTGACAACTGTCATTGTATGACAATAATATCTTAATAGTTTTTTCCTGAAAATGTACCCATTTTTTTTTTTTTTTTTTTTTTTTTGGAATCATCAATCTGTAAATGCATTGTGTGAGGGCTTCTTTTCTAACTGTAGTTGTCACTGGCCACTGCAAAACAATTTTTATGGAACGTAATGCTCATCACCTTTTGTATATGTTTGTACAAGCAAGCATAAACACACCCACACACATATAGGTAAGTGCTATATATATATTATTTATATATATATATATATATATATATATATATATATATATATATATATATATATATATATATATATATAAATTATAGATATGTCAGGATCTAAATTGTGGATAAACTGTCTGAAGTTCATGTTTGTTTGATGAATTTTGGATAATTTATTTTCAATTTAGATCCCGATGTACAAAATCTTATTTTCATATATAAAAGATGTAAAGATTTGTTGGTAATCACATTTTGATTAGCAGAACAAAGAATTGCCTGTTTTTGAAAATCTGGACCTGTTTTTACAATGATTATAGACAAACTTTCTTTTATCCTTCATTTATATAAAAAACATCATAAGATTCCACTATACAGCGATAGATAAATTGTTTATCTCAATATAGTGTGGGTTCTTTTGTGTGACCAAGTAGAAACTGAATTTTATGTTAAACTTGATAAGTAAAAAGAAAGAAATATCCAATGGTGGTAGAACATTTTTTATTTGAGAAAGTAATATATATGTTAAAATATCCCTATATGGTATGACGTAAATAATGTCTGAGGATGAATGAAATTTTTACTGATTTTTTTGACTGTTTTCATGTTCCTCCTTAATATTTACCACATATATATAGTGTGTGTGTGTAGCATTTTACTATATTTATACAAAAACTATATATTATCTATAGTTCTGGTTTACCTGTGCCATCAAAAACAACAGCAATATTTAAGCTTTCATTATAATTGCAATTAGATGAGATCCCATTATAATTGCAATTAGATGAGATCCCATTATAATTGCAATTAGATGAGATCCCATTATAATTGCAATTAGATGAGATCCCATTATAATGCAATTAGATGAGATCCCATTATAATTGCAATTAGATGAGATCCCATTATAATTGCAATTAGATGAGATCCCATTATAATTGCAATTAGATGAGATCCATTATTATAATTGCAATTAGCAATGAGATCCCATTATAATTAATTAGATGAGATCCCATTATAATTGCAATTAGATGAGATCCCATTATAATTGCAATTAGATGAGATCCCATTATAATTGCAATTAGATGAGATCCCATTATAATTGCAATTAGATGAGATCCCATTATAATTGCAATTAGATGAGATCCAATTAATGAATTATAATTGCAATTAGATGAGATCCCATTATAATTGCAATTAGATGAGATCCCATTATAATTGCAATTAGATGAGATCCCATTATAATTGCAATTAGATGAGATCCCATTATAATTGCAATTAGATGAGATCCCATTATAATTGCAATTAGATGAGATCCCATTATAATTGCAATTAGATGAGATCCATTATCTTCAAAATAAAAATAATGTAAGATATAATTAAATTATAGTGATTTATTTGTCAGGTTTAAAATAACAGAAAATTCTGTTTCTTTAACATTTTAAGAAGAATCTGTACATAGTGAACATGTCATGATGTAGAATGTGTGTGTGTGTGTATATATAATAATATATATATTTCTATGATGAAGAGATATCATTATTTACATTAGGACTAATGTCCTCATCTTCAGTGTTAATAGCAAAAAAGTGGAAAAAATAGTCCAAATGTAAATTAAAGTTCAAAAGATTTGAAGTTTCTCAGATTCACAGCTTGTTTGGGTAAGATGAGCCATACATATATATATAATTTGAAGTTAGAGGATAAGTCTTTTGAACTCTTATTTATCTATAAAGTATTGTTGCTCTATTTTTAGTATTGAGCACTTTCTTTACAAAAGTTTTCTTGCCTTTCAATGTGTTAAAATCCAAGAATTTACTGGTGGATATGTTTGATTGGCTGTTAATGATTTCTGTTATATCTATGTAAGAAAATGTGTGTATGATAACCAGTTGGATGGTTAAAATGTTATTCTTTTGTTAATTTTACATTCAATAAAAGGACATCACGAGAACATCAAATATTCTCATGTTTTTACTCAAGGATATATTAACAACAGATTAACAGCATTTTAAACATTCAACTGCTTATCAAATATTCCATCTTTTTGGGGATATATCATATCATTATATATATATATATATATATATATATATATATATATATATACACACACACGCACACACACACAATCACATGTGTGTGTTTGTATATGTTTGTAGCAATAATATTTCTGTAGACAAGGATCCTGCCCATTGGACTATTTTAAAATATCAAAGTAAAATAACTTGAAAACTCCACCTGAAGGCAATCAGCATTTGACAAAAGCAAAATATTAATGTACACTTCTGTTTTGTTGATTCGATTTTAGTTTCTTTCAACCATATTTTTGGGAGTCTCATCTTTTATGTAGGTAGGTAAGTATATAAAAGTCTACAAATCAGATTTTCTTTCAGCTGGTTTTTAGGGCTCTTCCAATGGGTTTTGCCAAATCATTAATCTAGTCACCTTGCGATCAGTGTCCACTGTTTTTTGTTTTTTTTTTAACCACAAACCTGGGACCTTAGTTTATCTTTTTTTTACTTTCTTGAGCCTCTTTGATTTGCTTTATTTTTTATCATTTGTAAAATGAGAAATTTTGTTGTTGAACATTAATCTTTATTAAACGAATAAAAATTTAACTGTTCAAGTTTTTTAATTGTATTTTCACTTTTGTTATTAGTGAATGTCAGATTAATATACTGTGAACACTTTCTGCAATTAGTTTTTATTTCACTCTGCCTCTGACCAATTTTTTGTCCATGTCAAATATTCAAGTAAACTTCAATTCTTTTAATTATATACAACACATTTCTGTGACTACCTTTAGTTATTCCAAGATGATTTTCCTCAATGAAATTTTCAAGAAGTAAAAAAACTATTAAAAGGTCTAGGTAATATCAAACAGAATTTATTCATCCAAACTGAATTATAAAGCATGGAAATGTTTTAGAAAAAAAAGATTTCTTCCAGCCATAGATATTTTAGCTTGGTAAGGATTTTTTTTAATTCCTGTAGTCAAACTAATTTTCAAAAACATCAAAACCTGAATTTGTGAGTGTTTTTGTTATGCTGTGGCATGATAGTCCACTGGCAACAGAACCAATGAAATATTGTTGTGGGGGGTAATATGGGCTTTCATGACAAAATTCAATCCAGCCAATCTTATTTTTTATTTAATCTCATGTTTGAACCTCTTCTGTCAATGACCATTTGTAAATGTTTAAAACTCTCTTTTCCTTATGTTGATCAGATTTAAAAACTTATAAATCTTGGTCTATTCTCACATAAACAAATAACATTTATCAATTATCTAACTGAGCCAGAGTTTTGTTCATCAGGGAATTTACCTCAAATATGGAATATTAGTCATATTTCCACTTTTGATATTTATGTGCCAAGTGTGAGATAAAATGCATTGAGTTTGTCTTCTTTTTTTGTGATTTTGTCTTGACTTTATTTTCCTAATTTTAATAAGTGATAAAATCATTAACATGATTGTTACTATTAAAACTAATATCACTGATATGTCTATTAGTATGTCAGTTCATAAGACAAGTTTTCCTAGTTACCTGTATCTAATGTTTAAAAGGCTATGACACTTTTTTCTTTTAATAAATCTAGGAAGATTTTTTTTTTTTTTTTTGAAAAACAATATTTTACTTAAAATAAGTAAAAATTAATTTTATAGAAATTAAAAGAAAAGGTCATTATTTTTGTTGTAGAGAAAGAATTGAAATTTGCTGAAGCACAAAATGTTATAAAATTGTTCTGTCCTAAGAAAAAGAATTTCAAGCTAATGTCTGTACAAAGACTAAAAGAATTCAAGTTCAGTTTGAAAAGAATGGAAAAAGAAATCACTGACCTAACAATAACAAAAAATAAAATGTTTGTCTTCATAGTTAACAAATATTGCCAAACACTTTGCAAATATTTAAAAAAATATCTAAATTGAAAAATATTAAAGATTATGTTAGGTTTCAAATAAACTTTATTTTCAGTGATAATGGTAAGATTTGTATCTTGATGCAATACTGTTAATAATACCAAAGAAAGCAAAACAATAACAATGATAAATTTAAATAAAAATATTAATATGGAAAATTAAAATATATTAATAAAGAAATAATTGAAGACAGAAACTGATTATGTCTGCCATTTCTGATAACAATTTGGTAATGAAAACTTGATGAAATGATAAAGCCTTAGCAATTTGATTGTTACATTAATGCCTTCAAATATTAAATGATATTGACAATATACACACTCACATATATATGAAAACAGGATTGTTCATTTATTCTCTTAAATTTGTTTTATCTTGTTAAATTTATCAACATTTTATTTTATTTCATTGCAATTTTATTAAAAAGGTATGTAGGATTTTTTTTATTTTTAAATTGTAAGAAAATTATTTTTACAAATTTTTTTTTTTTTATGCCATGTCCATTAACAGAAAATTCTTTTCATTCAACCCCAAACTGCCCCACCAATAACTCAACAGTTATTTGAAAAAAAAAAAACAAAACAAAAAAACACTTGTTTAAGAATTATGTTATAAACAGTGATTATTTTTTCCTATGAAAATCTGTTATTGAGAAATCAAATTAAAATTTGTAGATTTTCCTTTGTGGTTTTGCTCTTGCTTACTCTTTTTTTTTTTTTTCCTTGATAAAATTTGAAACCTGAACTTGTGAATGCTTATTCAAATGTGACCATAAATGCAGATGATTTAAAGAGATAAAAAACAATTCAATTGACTGAAATTTTCTTTATAATACAAGGTATTTTTTCTAAATTCAAACCAATTTCCAGGTAATAAAAATGAAAAGCTCAAATTTATAAGCAGGAAAAATAAAACTGGACTGACTGAAAACTTATAATCAAAAGGTTATTTTTTATGCAAAGGAAAACAGATAGAGGTGTGTGTGTGTATATATATATATATATATATTTTGTGTATTAGGGGTAGCAGATAATTATTAAAATATACACTGTTAAATACAACAGACAATGAATGTCTATTATGTTTGCTCATGAACTGTTTGTAAGCTTTGTATAGTTGCTTTAATTTACTTAAAGCCAAATCTATTAAACACTATTATCATAAAAAGCTGAATGGAATCATAAACACACCTTTAATAAAAGCAGCCAAACAACTAAAATATAACATCATTATTGTTATCCGATGAGGTGATAAAACTAATCCTTTCGTTATTTTAAACAAACATGAGTAATACACAAAATTACAGGCCATTTTGGATGATCATAATAAATTTTTAAAGTTAACCAATAACACAACCTCCCAACATAAAAACCATGTCAATAAACTTATTACTGCTAACAATGCTGAAATAGGATCTTATAAACTACAAAAGATTATAGGTATCAACCTGTCTACCTTTATGGAAATGTTAAAATCCATAAAAAAGATCATCCCTTCTGATCTATCATTTCACAAATACCTACACCAGTATATTACCTTTCAAAAACCCTTAAATTAATTACTCCCTACCTCCCAAGTAAATATTGTATTAACTCCACAAATGAATTTATACAAATTCTTCATGCTGTAAAACCGAACAACCAAATAATCCCATCTTTGGATGTACAAAATTTATTTTCTAATGTCCCATCCATGATTTATACAATCACACTTCTCTCCCACCTATCAATATTAAACCCACTATTTAAAAAAAAATATATTAGCATGTACCACTCAAATAGCTTTTCATGACCCCTCTTGGTAATATTTATACTCAAATAGACAGTATTGTGATGGGATCTTCTTTAGGCCCCCTTTTTTCTAGTTATTATATGGCACATTTAGAAAATAAAATACTTAATGACACTAATAACCCCCTATATATAAGATACATAGATGACATTTTCAAAAATTTTGATCAAATTACACAACTTAAAAACAAATTTGAAAGTCACTCCACCCTCAAATTTACACTAGAACTTAATAATAAAATTCCACTCCTATATGTATTTATTGATTCCAGCACTCATAAATTTACTAATTCTCTGTATAGGAAACCCAAACACATTAACTCGTGTCTTCTTAATTATAATAGTGAATGCCCCTAATGATGTAAGTTAGCCATTATATAAAGCGCACACAAACAATATCTTCTTTGAAAACCATATTCTATAAAGAATTACATAACATTAAGCAAATTCTTGTTAATGGATTCCCTAATTCCATCATTGATCAACAAATTAAAATGTATCTCAAACTTAATAATTCCTCCAACAAAATTGATAATATTAATAATATTGTAACCATAATAGTGTACATCAAAATAATATTAACTTATACTATTGTAACCAAATGCATAATAATTACAAACATGATGAAACAACACTTAAAAACATAATAGATAGAAATGTTAAACTCAATAATAATAATAAACTAGGTAAGCTCAAAATATATTATAAAAAATTAAAACAATTGATCTTATAGTTTCTAATAACCCTACAACCACACAACTAAATCCTCTACAAAAAAAACCCAATGTAGTGTATGAATTTACATTCCCATTCAGAGATTGTATCTCTGATACTAATAATAAACCCACTACATATACTGGTTTTACTACAACCATGCTCTCCCATAGACTTACCGGGTACCTTTCTGATCTTAGTTCTATTAAACAACATTTCTTAGAAAAACATAGCCATGTATTAGACAGATATTAGTTGATAACACAACAATACTCACAGAGTAAAAGGAATCTACTGATATTGGAGGCCATTTACATTAAAACGCAGCAACACTCAGCAAAATTACATTACAAACTAGTCAAAACTCATTACATTGCATTAAGACACATGATTCTGTTGTTAAGATTTTGTTTTCTCACATGGTATGATGTCATGGAACTGCATCATGAATTTACGACCTGCGTCTGCTATTCTATGAGCATTATTGTCACATAGCAACTTCTATGTAAACATAACTGGATATCATCTTTGATGGTGAATATCTTTGTTGAAATGTCCATATAACCATTCTGAAGATGACTCATATGAGATGAAAACTTAGATTGAGGGACAGCATAATAAAAAAAAAATATTCAAATGTTGGATAGTTTTCTTTATTTTCTCCTGAAATTAAAACAATTATATGAAGCTTAGAATGGCTCATTATCAAACAAGGCATTCGTTGTCTGTTATATTTAACAATATATGTTATATATATATATATGTGTATATATATAATCTCAGTAATATAGAGTGAATTTTGCTAAAAATATCCTTATTGATAATAACTTTTTTGGAGGTGCCTGGTTTTATTAATCAATCCCAAAAGATATCAGTCACAGAAACTAATATTTGATGAAAATGATATCCTGGAGACCTGAATGGACTATTTTGCATGTTTCTATCACCTACTCCTTCAGTTCATTGATTTTAACTTTTCTAATATTTTGATTTAATTGCAGCAATTTTTTATTTATTCCAAGAGATGTTCTTTTCCATACTTATATTCATCTTTTTTAATAAAATGAACTACAATTTTTTTTTTTCTTGTTGAAAACGTATCTGGAGAGACTATGACTTATTGTATTAATTTAGAGTTTGTGAAACCTTTGTTGGCAATAGTCAGAATTGTTTTGCTTGAATATACTATCTAGCTTAAAGCTTCTTGGTTGTGTGGTATACAACTCAAAAAACATTTTCTTCTAATCATTTCACCCCAAACAAGATGATAAAGCCACTAAGACACAATGATTTCCTGAGAGTGAAAGAATCTGAGAAAAAACATTATTATGGAGAGAGGTCAATAAAAGAATAGACTTCAAGTAAACAGATGATGTTTCTTGTCCAAGAACATTTCCTTAGAATTTTCTTTACAGATGTTTATCTTTTCAAAATATTATAGGGACCTTTAAGTTTAATGTCTATAATAATATGAAAACAGTTTCCACCTGTTGTTTTCTCAGTTGTGTTGGTTATTTTCATGAAGGCACCAATGCGTTTAGTCCAGCCAATGTAGTTCTGTATTCCTCATTAAAAATTACTGTTGATAAATCAGTTTTCATAAAATACTTTGCCCATCTGATATGTTTCTTGTGTTTTTTTTTTTTTTTTTTTTTTTTATTCCTATCTTGTCAGTGTTTTTCGTTTCTTTTCTAATTGTTCTCTGATCATGTAATTTTTGCAGTTTTCAATAATGCATTCTCATCATTCACTTCACAATATCTGGTTTCTGTTTTTGGATTATACTTTTCTTACAATCCAGGGAATTTTTTATATATCTTAAATTAAAAGATAAACATCAATAAACATAGTCTTATATAGGAGAAAAGGATATCTAAAAAAATTTTATACCAAAAAAATGTTAGGAAAATTAATGAAGTGGAAAAATCTTTTTGTGTGACGTATTTTGTCCTTTAGGCCTAAAGTGATGTTTATGTTGATGTAATTACACATGTGCATGAGGGAGAGGAGATGAAATTTTTAAATTTTAAACTAAATTTTTATTTTTTTTTAAAAATATGCATTTGGGTAATATTTGTCTAACCATTTTCATTTAGGTTTGTTATTAAGTATCCTAGATTTTGATAAAGAAGAAAGGTGAAATGTGGTAAGAACTTGGATACAAATTTATTGTGGATGATTTAACAATTAAAGCACTTTCTACACACTTTTTTCTTAATAAATTGTTTCCTCTTTTTATTTAAGTATCATTTTTTTAAGATCAAAACGATATTCAAATTCCTTATAGTGAGCAATGAATGTGTTGTCTTGTAAAAGATTCCTTTTGTGTTCATATAATCTTTTATTTAAATTCTTTGAGGTTTCTCTGATGTATTCCTTGTGATAATTATTACAGGTGATAGAGAAAGAGCCCTCTTCAAATTTTAGCTTCTTATTATTTTGTCTTGTATTAATTATATCTTTTATTGTTTTAGAAGTTGTAACAAATTTTATATTGAATTTAGATAAATTCTTTTCATTTGTAGTTATAATAGAATAGGTGACTAGAATAATAGATTTTGATTTGTTTGGTTTGTCAGGAAGGTAAGTTTTTCTATTGTTAAATATTCTATAAGCCTTTTGCTTCTCATTTAATATGAAATAATTTGGATATTGGAGGAGCTTCTAAGTATTTTCAATGTATTTCTCTTAATCACATGAATATTGAAGGCTATATAATTCTAAATGCTCTTAAATGGAATCTGATAATTATCCTGGATTTTATTTTGTTGTCATGGTGAAAATATGAAATTTAGGAGATCATTTTTATTAGTTAATTTATAATGAACTCTTAGTTTTAGGTCATTGCTAGTATGGTGTAATGTATTTAGGTAAGGTAAAGTATTATTTGTGTCCATTTTGTAAGTTAATTCTAATATGTTAAACTTTGTTTAGTTCATCTACAAGGTAAGGTTGTTATGCAGGGATATATTAATAGTATCATTTATACATCAGGAATATGTTTCTTGTTGAGGTAAATTACTTTGTAAACGACCAAATTCAAGAAATTCTAAGAAAATATACACTAAAACTTCACTTAGGGGTGAACCCATTGGTAATCCTAATTTTTGTTTATAAAAATTATTGTCAAATGAAAGTGGCTAGAGAATATACCCAAACACTTATAAAAAAAACTTAAATTTAAAAGTTTAAAATTCTGATGAAGTGTTAAAGAATGAAACATATCACATGAAAAGGTTTTCCCACTTTGTTAATACTATATATATATATATATATATATATATATATATATATATATATGTGTGTATGTATGTATAACAAAGTGAAAAAATAAGTTTTCATGCGATGTGTTTCATCCCTTAGGATTTCATCGGAGTATATTTATTTAAGTTGCTGTAACTACACGTGTGCATGAACAAGAGATGCACCTATGAACTTAGTAAAAAAACAAAACAAAAAAAAACCCCAAAAAACTTCCATTTTTAGATGTGCTTACAGAATTCAGTAGTAACATTGAATATTTTTTTATACAAAACCCCATTAGTAGAAACTCTTGCCACTTTAATTTTCTGAGTGAATGACCTCTTATATATATAAAATAGGCATTATAAAAAGTTTTCTCTTGAGAGCACACAAGAATTCATGCTCTTGTCCTCCTTTTCCTTAAAGAACTCAATTATGTGAGATAGATGCTAGTTAACAAGTTTTCTGAACTACCTCATTGATAACTTGATCTAATAGTGATACATATAGATGAAAAAAATAACATTCTATGAAAGCCAAATATGCATTAACTTTAAGCAAAATGAATTTTCTTAGAAACATTCTAAAGAAATACACAACCCAAGTTGACCAGAAAAAGAAAATGAAATTAATTATCTATTATAAAAAAATTAAAACAGGTAACCTTAGCATCAGCAATAACAACATACCTGCAAGATCTAAATTATAGAGAAACAATGTTATTTATGAATTCACATATCCCTTAAGGAACTGTGTTCCTGATCAAAACAAATTCATGAATAATTATATTGAACATACCACTACATGCCTATCAAAAAGACTCACCTTACACATGGCTCAATTATGATCCATTTACCTACCAAACCCTATCAACAACATACTTGTAGAAAATACAATAACCTTATTTATATGTAAAAAAAAGACTAAAAATGGAAAACACTAATAATAAAAAAGAAAAAGACAACACTCAATAACATCAACTATGAACATGGCCACAATGTGCTGACTGTATTTGGACAATAAAACTTTGCTATAACTCTAACATACATAAAAAAACATTCAGTTGTTAAATAAAAATCATCCTCAATTATGGCTAAAAGAATAACTGAAAGCTGTCAGATATGCAGAACATTTAGACAACTTTTACACACAAAGAAAACACTTATATGAATACAAAAAAATAAATAAAAAGCTTAATTGCAGTACTTTTCTAATAAAACTTGTATAAAAGAGGGATTGCTACCCAAATACACTAAATATATATATATATATATATATATAATGAACAAGCCTTAGAGTTGCATAATAATATCACACATTGCTGAATAAGTTATTTTTTCTGATAAAACCAGATATGACAAAATCAAATTCCCTTGGAATATTTATTATATAAATAAGAAATATCCTGAACATTTTACCAACATCGGTCAGTTAAATTGACTTTCATAATAAAATTCGATATATTTGGTTATTATTAGGAGAAATAATATTATACATTAATTAAAGTAATTTTGTGAAAAACTTTCAGATGGTGTCAAAGCTAAAGTGAATAACATATTAATGTTTTTCTGTAGCTTTGTTTCTAGTCACCTCACATTCTTCCTCTCATATATATTATATAAAAAGTGAACATTGAAGTCAACACCCAGCTGCAACAGTCTGTTTCTTGCTTAAATGCAATTGCCAAGTCATGTGCACATGGCCTGACAATTGTATTTAAACAAGAAACAGGATGTCACCACTTGGTGATGACTTCAGTGTCTACATTTATATTTACAAATGCAATATCCCTGATGTTGATCACTTTAACCCAGGCCTTAAAACTATATTTTATCATATATAAGTCGTAATTAGAGGTATACTTAATTTTTCAATTTTTATCTTGAAATCAGGCAAGTTTGATGTGTCTGTACTGAGTGCCTATATGTATGTCTGATATGTGCACTTGTTTGTTTATATATATATATATATATATATATAAAATAAAGAAGTATATTAAGTATAGAAAATTAGGAAATCGGCTGATTCCGCTACCTTGGTTTCAAACTTTCAGGAGATTTCAGTCACTTATGGACCAAAATAATCTAGAAATGAAATCTCCTTGTCTGAATATTTTGGGCCTGATCGTGTGTAAAAGAGAAATATGATGGAAATGCTTTTTAGACTTAATTTTAGCTTCTATGAAAGAACTGAGTTTTTTTTATCCTCCTATCTTCTGTGTGTTTCTGATTTGTTTAATTTTTTCTTTGTAGCATTGATATCAGTTTATTTTTATATTTTTGTGTGTCCTTGAAAATAAAAAATAAAATCCTCAGATGGAGCAGTGAAATAAGAAAAACATGAACCCTCCATAATTTTGCAGAGGTAGGAAAAAAGTTTTTAACAAAAATGAAACTTGAATAATAAAAAAAGAAAATAAGAGATCCTTTTTACCAATCTCTGACCATTTCTAGTGTCTTTTAACTATTTTTTTTTGACGGTGGGGGGAGAGAGTCAAAACTTTGGTAAATGGAAGAACTGAAAATATCAATAAAAACAGAATCGAATGCATGTTTTTATTTGAGGACAAACAGAACTAAAAGAAGAATTGCAAGTTATTTATTGCTTCTTAAAAGAAAAAAATTGAATTGTTTTTTGTTTTTTTTTTCCTGGTAATTTGTGTGAGTACACCGTTTTAAATTCCTTTCTGTTCCTGAAGTCATAAAAGCATGTCTGGTATGAAAGATAAGGCAAGAAGTGAGGATTAAGTGTAAAAAATAAAAAAATGTATGTAACAAGAAATTACTCATTTTCTTTTTTGATATCAGTTGCTTTATTTCCCAATGGTCTTTAAACTGATCATTATTGAGTCATATTTAGCAAAGTGCAAACACATGATATCTTTGTCAGTATATATATATATATATATATATATATATATATATATAAAACAAGCTTCTGTATATATACATATTAGAATTATATGTAAAAAGATTACGGTAAGATTTCATCCTCACTTAATTGTATATGCATATAAAAAAATATGTCTATTTACATGGGAATTTTTTAGCTGAAATAAGAGTTTGTTTTTAGTTTTTTTATCAAGAAACCAGTATGCCATTTTCAGGGCCTATTAAATGCTAGAAATTCCAATGTTAATGGAATAGGCCCTCTATTATCAAATATTACAAAATTTTACTTTTCAGTCTTTCTAGCCTAAACATTTATGGGTGTTGTGAACTCTAAAATACCTAAAAAGGTACAAATATCTACTTGTATATGCAGGTATATGTGTGTGTGTGCATTTGTGTATTTTTCTTTAAATTGTCTTTAAGCTTTTATTTTTTCAATTTTTTAAAGCTTAACTAAATAGATATTTTAGTAAGTAGCAATTGTCCAATGCACAAACTGCAGGTCAGCATTTTTGAATCTTGAAGAAATATTCCATATGACCATTATATTTGCAGTATAATTTCAATACATATATATAAATATTGAGTTGGAACAAATATCTGTAGCATTTTGAAATGGAAGTGCATTTTAACACATGATTTTGTTTCACACTTGACTGAAATATATAGATATAATATATGTGGAAAAAGAGATATTTCAATATGTTTTTAATATGATTAGTGCATGGGTTGTGAATTTCAAATATTCTAAGGTTAAAAGTAAAAATGCAGGAAAATGAAATGCATTTTCATAATTTCTTTGTTTTTTTTTTGTTTTTTTGTTTTTCTAAAAAGGAAAAATTCTCTACAAATAGCAAAAACAGACTCTGCCTTTTATGGAGATGGTGCCATAGCTGAGAGTAATGTTTGTAAGTGTTTCAGTAGGTCTGCGATATCTAATATCTCATATGAGCACTGAAAGGCAGTTCAAAGCACTTGAATAAACAAATTGCTACAATGTTTGGATGTTCCATGATTTAAATTTGATGATCTACATTTCAATTTGTGATTCGTTTCTCAAACAACAAAAAAAGATTATGATTTTTTAAGAGAATGATCAGAGGCAAGGTCTTGCAAAAAATGAAATGAATCAGTCCAAAAGCTGGTCTTCATTTGAAGAAGGTGATAATATTTGAGAGGATTGAAAGGGCATTGTCTATTACCAGCTCCTCCTACAAAACCAGACATTGAATTCAGGCAATTGAACCAATTAAAAGCAGCAGTTGATGAAAAGTGGTCAATTAGAAGAGGATTGTCTTTCATCAGGACAATGCCAAACCTCACAACTATTTTCACACTTGGCAGAAATTGTTACTGCTTCACTAAAATCTCCTAGTATGCCCACTATATATATATATATATACACACACACACACCCCTTCAGATTACCCTTTATTTTGATCCCTGTCAACTTTAATTCTCTGAAGAAACCACTTAGACAAGTTCATCACCCAAAAGATGCCAAGTTATGGGAAGAGGGTGGATGGAAACATGAAACTGTTTGAAAGATGGCAAAAAATAATGAAACAAAATGGCACAAATATTGTTCAATAAATCTAAATATTGTCTTTGAAATTCACTTGAAGAAAATGCTACAGATTTTTATTCTGCCTCAATATACAGATACATACATACATATGTGTGTGTGTATGTATGTATATATATATATATATACACCATGATCACCTGTCTATTAAGAGGTGTTGGTTTCACATGTGCAAAATATCTCTCTCGCATATACACTCTAAATATGACCTGTTGTATCTGGTGCACCAGGATGTCAGCAGTGCAGCTTCTTTCACTTTCAAAGTATGTACAGTGTGAATGTCTTGCAGAAGAAACATTTTAGTTCACCACTTTCTGTAAGTTGGACTGAGATCTGGAGAATGTTGTGGCTAGGTGAACACAGTGGAACTTTCATGTTCTTAAACCATTTGCATACAACTCCTGCACTATGGCAGAGACTGCATTGTTTTATTGAAGTATGCAACTGCTATAAGAGAAGACTTATCATATAGGTATCCACATTATCTTAATTGATATTGTGGTATGGAGTGGTATAGGACAAAGTAACTTTCATATAAATGACTTGACCAAGTGTTTGCTAGTAGAATGTTGCCCAAACCATGTCACTACCTCCACCAGTTTGTTACTTTTTATCCTAGTGCCATCTCCTTCCACAGAATAATAATGCACATGTATCTTGCTATTTATCTTATTCCAGAAAATGTGAGACTCATTGGACCAAGAAACCTTCCATTGATACAATGCCCACTTCTGGTGGTCATGTGCTCAGTGAAGATGTTTTTGAAAATTGACATTGGTTAGTATGCGTGTGCTCTGATGGATATGCAACTATGCAGCTAGGATTGATGTAAAGAGTGTTGTGACACACTCTTTCCTCACTTTGATTAAAGCTATTTGCAATTTCTGACAGATTAATCTTTCTATTGACTTCTACTTGACACCAAAGCCTCTATTCACTTCTTACATTGCAAAGTCTTGATTACCTAATGTTTTTATTGGTTGGTGTATTTTTTCCAACTCAGGTCAATGCCACTAGATAACATTTATAACTGAAATTAGGCATCCTGCAAGTTAGCCTGCTTCAGGAATGTTTCAACCTAGTCTTCTGGCTATTACATTTTAATCTCTATTGAAATAACTCAAATATCCTTGCTCATAACTGTGGCATTCAGCACATCAAAATGAAATATTTGATGCTAGTCTGTTTAGAAACATTTTCTTCTAAGAAGCATATTTGGGATGAGACAATAACGGTCACTCTTGCCACATTTTACTGATCATAATATTTTGTTGCCACACACACACGCACATTATATATATATATATATATATATATATATATATATATTGTGTGTGTGTATAATGAACATGTTAGGACAGAAAGAGTATTCTGCATTATTAGATTTAAAATAAAATTCCTGAGCTTTGTACTTTTAAAGTATTCAATGCCCACAAGAATGAATTATTTTACAGAGTGACTTGGTGAATTTTCTCATCAAATCTTGTATCCAGCATTTAGTGCATAAATATTGTTATATCCTAACTGTAAGTCTTTTGTTTTTGGGTTGTGTGCATTTCTTAAGTATCTGATCCTGTTGACTTAAAAAGCAAAAATAAAAATGATGGAGTGTAAAATCATTTTATTTAACAAGCATAGTTTGTAAATACTTTTAAAAAGGTCAAAACATATAACAATTATATCCACATTGGCAAACTATGCCAATAAGAGAAATTATCAATTATGACATTACCGGGACCAAAAAATCTTTTAAAACAAAAATCAGAAATTGTAAGCACTTGCTCTCATATAAAACAATTTTTATTAAGTGAATATGAAGCCAGTTAAAAAAATCTAAAATAAAAAAAAAACCACTGTTGCCCTCCATAACAATTAAGTTACATATTTGCTTTCCCCCTTTACTGTTTACATTTACAATAAACTTACATTCCTGTTCCTTTCTATTCTTTCCTTCACTTCTTTTTCCACTTCCCTTCCCATGACACCCAATGTCCTGTCTTTCAATCATCATACGCCTATTATTTATTTTGAAAGATAATTATGTAGCGTTCCTTTGTAGGTTTTGTTTAAATAAAGTGTTAAAGTAGTCATTTTGAAATTAATGCCCGACAAGACTGCCAGGTTGCGTATTTTAATTGACCTCCTGATTTTTAAACTTAAAAGCTCCACATGTTATTTCTGTTTTTAATTATTTTTTCTCATAGGTATTGAGCAATTTTTAATACTACTGTTTCCCGGTCTGATTCAACTCTGACCATTAACATATATATATAGCCAGTTCACACTGATGATCCCATGTAGTGAAACCTAAGTAGGTAGTACCTGGCTCAATAGGATTTATTTATTTTAGCTTTGCTCTACTTATTATATTGAGTACTGTTCATTTTAACTTATTTCTCACTGGGTTTTTTTTCTTTGTACCAGAAATTTAAGGTACTTGATAATTTCTTTCACCCTGTTCAGAGGTTTCTGGTTCTTTTTTTTTTTTTTCTTTTACAAATTTTTTCCTCGGATCCCAATTGGTTTGAAAATTGTGCTATCCAGGTTTTTCACCCACTGAGTATAAATAGATTTACATTATATATATATATATATAGAGTCATCAATATCTGTGCTGTTACAAGTCATCATGACTGAGGGCTTGAGTGTGCTGGCCTTGTTCAATTTGTTGATCATGCTAGATAACATGTTCTTTCCCAGAAACTGTAACTAAGATCTGCTCGGCATAGTTGCAGTATAAACCACAAGTGGGTTCTGTTGGTGTTGAATAAACACAAATGCACCTGAGCAAGCATCTGCAATAGGGATTGGCTCGCCATGCTAGTAGACAGGTATCCTTAAATGTAAGTGGCCAGCTATACATATATATACATTTTGTTTATTTTTTTGTATGTGTCTGTATCATTGCATAATGAGTATTCTTGTTCATGATCACAATCCCTCCTCTCTTGTCTCCTTATTTCTCGTTAGGTTTTTTAGTACATTTAGGTGTCTTAGTGGTAATGTATTTTTGCTCTTGATTTCTATAGTACCAGTAATTATGTTTTGAATGAAACCTTTGGTGAATTCGGAGTCGTTTTGCTTATAGTTTTTTTTTACTATAGTGCCCACAATGTCTCCTTTGCAGTTTCTGGTGGCAAATTTTAAACATTCCGTATTGGAAACATTTATATCTGATAGATTTCTATTATATTAGGCTTTCCAACATATTTCCTGCATAGGTTGTTGAGTTCTTGTCTCAGTTTATTGCTTTGATTGTCACCAGTTTGTTTGATAGTTCAGTGTAGCTGAGCTATTTCTGGCTTTGTTACAACATACTTTTTTTTGGAGTTGCATTCCAACAGTTCTGACATTCTTAGTGGTTAATTTTCCAACACTTCTAGTGCTTCAGCAAATGCTTTTAAGAAATCGCATGCATATGTTGAAAAAAAAAATTTGGTATCTATTTTCCTATAGTAAATTGCCAATACAGTGTGTGTGTGTGTGTGTGTGTGTGTGTGTATTATATATATATATATATATATATATAATTCACCACCACAAAAAATATTGGCCAAGATATGATTGTGGAAAATAATGTTTGTAAACAAGCAACCTTTGTAATTAAAGTGCTCAATATTGAAGGAGAGAGCATTAATAATAATAATAATAATAATGAAATATTTACTTAGCTCTACTTAGTTTCACACAATCTGCATAACTATGACTAGTTATAAATATACATTATATATATATTATATATATATATATATATATATACAGACAAAACAGTTTTTATAAACAAGGTATATCTTGCCTGGGAAATTTTTATATTTTGAAAAGGTTTTCAATATGCAGTACAAACAATTGAAAGTTTGAAAGTGCAGAGCTATTTAATATTTTTCTTTTCAGCAAAGTCTTCAAAGCTTTAATCAACACTGAAGTGGTTAAGCACCTTACATCCCATGATCTGCTCTCTGACAAGCATTATGGTTTCTGCTTTGCCTGATTTACAACTGATGTGCTCATGGCCATGACTGAATTTGTTTACCAAGCACTTCATAATAATGGAGAAGCAGGGGCCTACACTGTTTCTGATCTTCATTAACGATTTCTCATGTCATCAGTTCCCAAGTAGGTATCTATGCAGATGACACCACTATTTATTCCTGCCTCAATAGCAAATCTGGCATCACTGACAAAACTAACCTGGCTGTTGGTCTCGAAAAGGACCTCCAATCTGTGGTCAACTGGGGCAAGAAATGGCTGGTAAACTTTAATGCTCTCTTACCCACCACAAAGAACCCACCCTACCTCCCATTAGAATATCTCATGCTCAACTCCACGAGAGTGCCTCTCTGCACCTTCTTGGTCTCACACTGTCGAATGACCTGAGATGGAGCAAATACATTGAATCAATAGTTTCATCTACCACAAGGAAAGTTGTTTCTATGTCGCGCATGAAAGTTTTTCTCACCCGAGTCCATCCTTCAAATCTTTAAATCAACCATTTGTCCTTGCAGGGAATATTGCTGCCATATATGGTCTACAGCCCCTGCTGATCATCACAAGGTCCTTGACAAAATCCAGAGACGGATATGCAATTTGATTGGTTCTGATCTGGCATTTCGTCTACAGTCACTTTCTCAAAGATGTGCCATGACTTCCCTCTGTCTTTTCTACAAATACTTTCATTGTAACTGCTTCGACGAGCACTTTTTGCTGGTTCCTAAACTGCATGAATTTAAGTGTGCTACTAGGTTGGCATCTTAGTCGCACACTTTTACTGTTAAAACTGTGAAATGTAGTCATTTAATTTTACTCCAATAGCTTCATGTCTTGCACTTCTCATCTGTGGAACTTCATTCATATCAAGTGACATCTTCAGATACCTTGATATAATTCCCCATCCTTCCCTACATCCTTTCCTCTATCACGTCTCTTTACTCTTGCTCTCACTCTCTGTAACTCCTTGTGTGCTAGTGGCACTCCCACCTTGCTTGAGGTGAAATGCTTAAAAAAAAAAAGAAAATATAAATAAGATTTTATTATGTGAGTGAATGGTTTCATCACAAAATTGACATTAACAAATGTTGCCAAAAATTTCCACTCTTTATTTACTTCATATTATTTCATATGATAAGTAAAATTATTAAAGTTATTAAAAATATTGACATCTTAGTTTTGGGTGTGCCAAGAAGTGTAACATAACTTTTATTTTTAAACAAATCCCCAAATCATAGGACAGATTTGATTAACTCTATATCCAATAAACTTAATAAATTATTTTACATGTTTAAATGGGGCTCCTTTATATTTTATAACCATTATCAGTTTTTCATTCATTCATTTTTGTAAACTTTTCTACTATTTCATCTTTAACATTACTTGCATCAGATTTTATTTCTTTCCAGGGATATTCTATTCTTGAATATTGTTTTCCTTTTTCATGTTGCATCTCTTCAATAATAAACTGCAAGTTTTTCTCTCGGACTAAAATATTTGGAGAGGTCGAAATCCATTCCATTAATTTGGTGTCTTTGACAAACCAAGAGTGAGAAACAGTTTTTCGAAAAAGGACGGTACATTATCTTGTTTGAATGAACTCTTCAGCTTAAAGATTCATGATACTAGTCAATAAAATGTTTTGCCTAAGAACTAAATATACTGCCTACAATACTAGCCCCAAAAATTACTCCATTTCCCCAAATGTCATCTTTAAAGTAGTTTTGGTTGAATATTTCCATGAAGGATCCAATCTCTAAACCAGTCACCATGTTCAGCCAATTTAGCTCTACATTCATCATTAAAAGTTACTGTTGATTATTCTTTTGACCCATAACAATCTTTATATATCAGAAATAAAAAAAATATTAATATATTTATTCACAACATGAAGAAACCATGTGTTACATTATAAAATATCACTACACGAAATTATTGTAAATATTTTTAATAAAAATAAATATTAAAAAAAAAATGCACATAGTAGGTTTATGATATAAATATATCCTGAAAATTTTCCCAATATCAGAATGTTAATACACATTTTTATGTGAAAACATTGACTTGCACCCTGAAATTGTGACACACACACATATGATAAAAATATAGTTTTAAGTTATACTATGTTTATGGGTAAAAGTGCTCAAATATCAGAGATAGAGTCTATGTAAATATAAAAGTGGACACTGAGGTCAACCTGAGTGGTGATAGTCTATTTCATGCTTGAATGCAATCTTTATGCCTGCAGATTGCATTTAAGAATGAACCAGACTATTGCTGCTCCTATATATATATATATATATATATATATATATATATATATATATATATATATATATATATTTGCCAGCCACTCATAATGCAGGATAATGAACTGATTTATCTAAACATTTGTTCTGTCTTTATTCCTGACATTTTCAAATTGGTTCTAAACTCAGTTCATATATAATTTTAACTTAGTGGATAATGTGAAAGTTCAATATGAAGCACCTTAAAAATAAGAATAGTCATTCATCTGATTTGATTTACAGGTAAGAATCCCTAAGGATGAATTCTACAGAGCATGAAATATAATTGTGTTTAATCCTCCATTCAACAAGGATGTAAAGATGAATGCAGGGAAGATGATTATTAATTTAGTTCATAATTGCTTAATTTTACAGGCTTCATGACATGGTAAACATAAATTTTGCATAGAAAATATACTTCAAGTTGAATTGTAAAAAAAATTGTCTTTTAGAGGGTTAATGTCTGATATGGAACATAGTATACCAAGCTAGTGTAAAGGTAGATGATGAACCTGATATAGTATATAATGGAGCAGCTGAGGGATATTGGAAGTAAATATTTTTCAATTATAAGACCTTTCAAATGTGACATTATAAAAACCATATGACTCTGTTGAAACAGGAGGACGGATGAAGTGAAATTCAAAAATAAAAGCATTTGCTTGCCTGTCTCAAAAGAGGTAATATGTACTTGGAAAAAAAAAATGAAATATACCATTCCTTGAGCAGAGCAAATTGTTAAAAAAAGATGTGAGATAATCTCCAAAAGCAAGCCTGAATTTAAGTATCTGTTCCACTACCCAGATACGGCATTGTATGAGCTATTGTAACTCTTTATACTATTTGGACTATTGTCTTCATCTTTATTCAGATATCCAAAGGCATGGCATGTGGAGTTAAAACAACTTACCGCTGTGGCCTAAATAATGGGTTTAGCTTAAAATTCCAACAAATATCAATTGAAGAAGGTCGCTGCATACAATAGCTGAAACATTGTGAAACAATAAAGATGAGGACAACAGCCAGAACAATGTGAATTGATATATGCAGATTTGGTTACATTTATGTGACTGATAAGACTAACTTCATTAGTTTTTATTAGCTGCCAATTGTCATTATCTGCATGGAACTTGTAGGTAGAATTGAAAAATTATCTATGTCTTTGCTGATTTTATATATTATGGAATGCTGAAAAGTTCATGGGCTAATCAAAATATTTTTCTGAGACAATATCAGCTCTTTGTTGTGGGCAAGCAGACAACTTTTCAGCTCAATTAATTGTATGCAGGCAGACACACACACACATACATACATACATACATACATACATATATATATGAATCACAAGTTTGTGCCTGATGAGTTGGTAAAACCACGAAACTAAGTTGCACAATGAATGTAGTTTGGTTTGTTTAGTTTTATGGCATATCAACCTCAATGGGTTATTTAATGCTAACAACAATGAATGTAGGTATATATATATATTTATTAATATATACTTCTCAGCTCTGCCTAATCATATTGAGCACTGTTTTATTTACACATTATATTAAATTAAGTAAATATTTATTCCCTTATCTGTGTATGCATGCTAATGCACATATATACAGTTGCTAATATCTAATTATTTGGTTTATATCCACATTTATACCCATATATATATATATATATATATATATGGGTATAAATGTAATATATATATTTCTGTAGTTCACTGCTTCAGCAAAAATCTTTTTCTCCTGATGATGGCCATGTTGGCCAAAACTAGTTGAGGAATCTAACTGAAATAATAATAAAAACAAAAGAATATTAATATACAACCCAGCGTGTCTGAAGATTTTAATTTTTTGATATTTTTTAATGTTCTATATATATATGATAAAATATAGTTGTAGAGGTATCCTATATTTATGGGTTAAAGTGCTCAATATCAGTGATAGAGTATATGTGAATATAAAAGTGGAAATTGAAGTCAACTCAGCAGTGACTGTTTCATGCTTAAATGCAATCATCAAGTCATATGTTGAACAAAAATATAATTCATATGACCTGATGATTGTGTTCAAGCATGAAGCAGATTGTTGCCTCTTGATGTGAGACTTCAATGCCCACTTACATATATATGAAAAATGGGACCTTGAAAAGGTTCAATACAATGGGAAATACTTGTTATATAACACAGTGGAATGAATGAATAAGAGGGAAAATGTTAATCTTCAATGTTGGCAATAAAATATGTGTTGGTCAGAGAAATAGTTTAACCTGAAAAAAAAAGCTTCCACTCTAAGTGTGCACTTCTAAATCTGAGGTTTAATGCAGATTTGGGTAAAATTCATTCACTGCATTGCACAATATATTGAACAATAAATGAGCGAAAACAGCAATTTCTCATTCCTCTTTTTTTCTCTCCTTTGCCTTCATTTTGTTTTTTCTTTCTTTTTTCCATTGCTACTCCCTCTTCATTTATCTTACACATTCTCTCTCTATTCCCATTTTCATCCTTTCCTCTCTCAGTTTTACATATTCTCCAGTGACCTTAATATCTAGCTCACCCTTTTATTATTTATGTATTTATTTATTGGTTTATGCAAGTAGCTTATGTTTGAAACCATGTAATAGCATTTTTTGAATGCTCATCTAGGTAAGCAAGCAGGCTGTCAATCTGTTTGGAAAGTTGGTGCAGTATGGTACTTCCAATTCTTTTTGGAAATTCTAGCTTTGCTTTAGTAAATATCAAATGACATTGACATAGCTTAGATATCCTTCTGCCAATATTTTGGCTTATTGTAGCGGACAGTGATAAAGTTGATTTGCAATTTGGTCTAATGTTCCTTCTGTATATATCGAGATTCTTGACAAAATTCAAAAAAGGGTGTATAATATAATCGATCCTGATCTGGCATCCTGGCTTCAGCTACTTTTGCACCGTTCTAATGTGGCTCTCCTCTGTCTTTTCTACAAACATTTTCAAGGCAATTGGAATTTCAAACTGAACCCTTTTATTTCATCCACTGGTGTAGATTGTTCTAGTTTCATGTGTCTTGCCTCTTCGGGATATCTCAGTTATCTCCCTTTAACTCAACACTCCAAGATTTTTTGCTCCCCACTGCAGTAGCCAGGTATTGAATTTACAATTCTTTGGGTCAATTCACTGGATCCACCCATGCTTTTATCCATTGGGTTGAATCCACTGAGTTCACCCAAAGAGTTGTAAGTTCAATACCTGGCTACTGCAGTGGTGAGCAAAAAAACTTTGAGATTTTAGTTAAAGGGAGGTAACTGAGACATCCGTAAGAGGCATGGCACATGGAACTAGAACAATCGAAAGGAAATAAAGGGTTCAGTTTGAAATTCCAGTCACATGAAGAAGGCTGGAGCATACAATAGCCAAAACATGTTGAATATGGCAATAAAAATGAGAACAACATTTTGAACAATGTAAATAATTACAATACTTCATTTCAGAAACAGAGACAGATATTTTCATGGCAATTGTTCTAATCATCTGTTCTGTTTAAGTCTGCTACTAGATTGGCAATTAGGTCTTACCATTTTGCTGTTGAACTAGCTCGATGCAACTGTTAATTCTATTCTACTAGTTTCTTTTCTCGTACTTTTAGCCCATGAAATTTCCTTCAGGTTTCTTGCTTCTCTACCACCTATAAGATTCACAAATTTAAATGCAATGTCAATTGCCATCTTCTGTCTTCCTGAATCTTTTTTTTTTTTATTGTCCTTTCTCCTCACTAAAATCTCATTCATTTTCATTCCCCTGTAACACCCTGCATCCTAGTAGCATTATTGCCTTTCTTAGGGATTAAATGATTAAAAAAAATCAGTTTTTGTTTTACTCAATTTTCTGGAAGAGTATCCTTAATTTAAGGTTCTATTCACTAACCCCTGACTCTAAGTTGAACCAATTAATCATTTTGAAGCTTGTAGCTTCACCAAATTGTCTTAAACTACAGAGAATGATAATTATCTTAAATATCTTGCTAGTTTAAAATTCTGTCAGACATTATTTTACTTTTTGAAAGTTTAGTGAGGTACTTAAACATTCAACTCATTTAAATTCTTTTTTTTTCCTGACTCAAAGGCAAAATGGCCCAGTATTTGCTTTTGATGCCAGAGATTAGTGTTCAAAGCTTGGTAGAAGCTCAGATATGGAATGTGGAATTTGTTCAAACAAGCCATTTCCATATAAGAATTGGTATTCCTACAACCAATTCCACTTTATCTGGTCTTGTGCTTAGGAAATATTGATTAAACTCTTTCTCTTGAAGATCGTGTCAAATTGAGATGATGGCAGACAACTGTAGGGGACGTAACTCTTTCTGATTTGGATGTCTTTATTTCTTGGCTACAGTGGGCAATGATATTTACTGGTTTGTTTTGGTTTAAATTACATTGGTTTTTATTTTCACGAGTTATTTAAATGTTTGATATGAATTTATCCATTGAAATAATCAACTTGTTGTGAAATAAGTATTTTGCATTTTATACCATGAAGCAATATGTTCAATTTGGTAAAAATAATTGAAAGAACAATTTTTCTTATTTTGTTGGGTAAGCACCCTATGAAAGGGAAGTAACCTTTTATTTAAAACCATATTTTAAGTCATTTTAAGTGATTGAAAGAAATATATATCAGCTTAATGGTTGAGGTACTTGTATATTAGTCACTGATGAAAATGAATCAAGTTTAGAATAAAAGTTCATGTCTCATTGGAAATTGATTAACTAAAACATTTTGATGAAAAGCAACAAGAAATATCTGACATTAAATCTCAACATGAGAAAAAATAACACTGACTACAAAAAGAACATTATGCATCAATTTTAAAGAAAAACTTTCAAATTATAATTTTTTTTTCTTTATGTTTAACATGTAAAAGGCTGACTAAAGGACAGTTGTTTTCTGCTTTAATTTACATAATAATGCTTTCTTATTCTAGATAACACAGCTGTGCAAAGGAAAAGCTATTAATGTGCACACATTCTGTAGTAATAAAATAAGCACATCTACCCTCATGCTTATAATTATTCATTACTATAAAATAAAATGTTTTTAGAACTAAAACTGAATTAAGTGGATAAAGCTTCTATAGTTTTATTATATTACATATTCTATTATGAAAAATTCCCGGCAAAATTGCATAAATTAAAAATGGGCAACTAAAAAATTATTTATTCTTCATTTTCATTAATTTACTGAAGTTAATTTTTATTGTTTTAAGAAAGTCATAAAGAAATCTGGATGATGTGTAAGAAAAAGTGTTAAATGTTCAAGTCATCTGGAAGAACAATTCATGGAAAATACCATTTTGTTCTTTTTAATAAATACAAGAAAAATTAATGAAATGCTTTTCTTTTTCATTTTTTATCTAGATATGTAGAAATAAAATGACTTTAATGTCATAGGAAGTAAATGATGCATAAAAAGCAAAAATATATCTATATATTAATGAGTATATTTATTTGTGTATGCCTCCTTCTTCTATGTGTCATGTCCCTTGAAGACATTGATGATCATAGCTCTCCACTATTTCCTGTCCTTGTTATCTCTTAGTAAATTTTGTCTTTTTGCTATCTCTCCTTAGTTCTCTTCTACTGGCCATTTACACAAGGTTGGTTGGTTAGGTTATTTGTTGTTTCACTCTGTTCCTCTTGTCTTCAATTTGATAATCACAGGACAGTAAATATCAAATTTTCCAACCACTCTTTACTCATTATGTCTCCTAGAAATTTCAACTGTCTCTTTCTTATGTGAAGTATAAGTGTCATGTATGTAGTTGGTTCTCTCATATATATATGTTCAAAATTATAACATATGCATGTTATAACACACCTACAAAAATTGATTGCAATCAACACCATCACTTGATATCATTTGGTATATGACTAATACTTACAACATTATATATATATATATATATATATATATATATATATATATATATATATATAATATTACTAGCCCTTTTAGTCTCCCCTGTGAATTTTAGGGCCAAAACCTCAGAATGCTAGGTACTGCTCCTGTGGCTTTCATAGCAAATAGGTTTTAAGGGATGGAATTGCCAGTGCCACACTTAACTGGTGTTTGAATTTAGTGTTTTTTAACTTTATTAACAGCTGAAGGAAGAAGAGATGGAGTCATACTTTTAACCAAAATTGAAGCCAATGTCACTTTCTGTTCCAATAACCACTTCATTGTGCTACCTTCCATTCATCCATTCATTTTAAACAACATAATTGCATTTAAGGATTTTTGTTTGTTTTTTTCCAAATTTTTCTTCATTCTGTTGGATCTATATCCATTTACATTTGCTTATATATATATATATATATATATATAGTTGAATTGTCCTGCTGCTGATTGTTGTTGGCCTTGTTTTGATGCTTGAATAATGGCATTTACTACTAATCACTTTAGGGGAAAAGTAAAAGTGATGTTTTGGTTGACAACAGATGAGAGAAAGAAAGAGCAAACAATATTTCACCTGCCCAAAACAAATGATATTATAGAGTAAATTTGAATACAATTTAATAACAGCAGTGGTAACAGTTAAATGAAACATACAAATTTCCTTAGACCGGTTAGAAAGTGTAGAATATTTAAAAAAATAAAGTTTGGCAAAATCATTGTGTAAGTGCATAATATATGTAGGTGTAAAGATATATGTATATGTGTGAGTGTATGCGTCTGTGTATATATTTAGGGATAGAAGTAACTAAGTTAGGGATGTTTTTTTTTTTTTGCTGTGCGCACTGTTGTGCATGCTTGCAGTGAGTCTCATCAAGTGGTTTTTTCACTCATTCTTATATAGGAAAAGCTATTATGTAATACATTTTTGTTGTATCCCAGTTGGTCAAGAAAATCATGTATTGTGTTTCTAATGATGTTGGTGTAACGTGACACCAAGTCTGCCATTTACATGTCTATTTTTAGACTTGATGAAGAGAATTTCAAAATGTATTTTTTGCATATTTTCCAAGTCCCAGTATCACATAATAAGTTTCTATTATTTTTTATCGATTTACTTTTGCTTCATTTTTCTATTAGATTTTTAGTCAAAAAAGAAATTGTAGTTTGTGGCCAAATTAGAAGAACCACATTATGTTGAGCAATTCAAATGTGATCACTGACACTTTATCAGTGCCAGTTAAGTGTCAATGTTTTTGTATTTTTTACTTTTGAAAGAAGATCAAAATAAACAACCATTTAACAGTCTGATCATTCCAGCAACCATTTTCACAAAAATCATGTACAATCCTTAAGCAATTGTTACAGTTCCTATTTTATGATTATCCTTTAAATATACATAAGTATAAATTGTACTTTTTGATATATTTTAAAAAAAACTGTGTCAGGTTCTGATTTTTAAATGATTTGACAGATTCAAAAGGAAATTTGGGAATGAATTTAAATCTTGGAAAGAAGTTTAGTTTTATTTTGGGGTTCAAATATATATCATATATTCATATTTCTTTATAATTACAATATTATTTATATATGTGTGTGTGTGTGTTTGTTATAAATACACTTCAACAGGTGCACAGGACTGCCTCATCAATGATGTTATGACTTATGACTTGGGGTTATGACAAGTTTCAGGTCTTTCAACATCATACAAGAGACCCTACCAAAACCTATTCCTGAAGCAAATTTCCACCAAGCGCACAACAACGGACATATAAATAACTGCCACTGCTGATCTTGAAATAGCAAGTGACAAATCAGAAATTAAAATAAAGCATAGAATTTAAAAACTGGATTCATGAAGATGTTCCTACTTGTTACTTATTTAGTCTTAATGACAATAACAACAACAATAATGATAATAATATTTTATATTACTACTAAATAGAAGTTTGAAAATATAAAACTTTCTTTGAGCTGAAAAAAAGAACATTTAAAAGTAGAAAACATTTCTTCCAATATGACTAAATAATCTAATCTAGTTTGAATGTTCCAGATACAATAAAAGGCATGAACCCAACTCTTTCTTGACCATGGTATTATCTTTGTGAATTTAGAATAAATATTCAGAAAATAAAATTAATTAAGCACAGGATATAAGGAAGATGCAGAATGGCTAAAGAAAGGACTGATCACTGCTCCCTGTAAGGGTAACGTGGCATTGACTATTGAAGTACTAAATTCAAAACCCATCTTCATTTTTTCTTCTTTTACTGTGTTCCATTCACTACTAAGTCTATACAATTGCCTTATTTTACTAAACAACTAAGCTGACAACTATAAGAAAGATTACTATTATTTACAGATGCTATCAATAGACTGACAAGGGAGGTGGCTTTTTTTTTAACAAGGACTTTTGGCAAAAGATACTTGAATACTTTTTCTTCTGAGCTAAGTCTTCAGGTGCACATTGTCTGCAGATACATTTTTTTTGTTTATTTCTCTTTTTCTATTTGGATATTAAATATATTTAGTACTGCTTGCTGTGTTACTTCCTCTTCAAAAACCGTCACTCAGTTTGTTTGAGCACCTGTGACTTAGCACTAACCCTATTTAAATTTGGGGTTGTATTCCAGAATTTTATTGTAGATATGATCATCCCATATCACTCGTATGTCACATTTTAGAGAAAAGAATGGATGTATTAGCTTATGGACAGCTCAATTTTGGGGAAATTCATGCCAGCCTTGATAGGTAGAGGCCAGTGTATTATTATTTTGTTCTTGATTTTACTTCTTTCCAGAGAAGATAACATGTCTTATTTCTTATTCCTGTGACTAGTTATCACTTTACAAGCAGAGTTACTTCCCTTCTCTACTTCATTCTGGGCTTGTTGTCCATACCTCCCACCTCAATAGAAACTGATTCTTTTACTTAAAAAATTCTTATTGTAAGCACTCAATTGATTCTTTTCTTCATTGATTCCTAGTTGTGAGCATTTCTTAGACACTCTTCCCACAGGAAACCACAAAAAGTCGAAGCTTCAATTGAATTTCTTTTAGCCTTTTCAAATGAGTAAAAAATGGTTTTCATTTAGTGTCATAAAGCTTCAAATAGGCTGGAAAAATAATCCAATCTTCAGAATGTTCAGCTGTTAGAAAAAAACCTCTTTGTTAAAAATTGCTTTGTTCAGGATTAATTTGGAAAAGGCTCAGTTGTGGCTTTGAAAGAACATTCTGGTTTTATTTAAGTCGTGTTAAGTTAAGCATTGTCTAACTTACTGAACTGGAAATTGAAGTGAAATATCTGCCCTTTCCTTTCTTTCCCTATTTTTAACATTTAAAAGAAGTATTTTGAAAGACAGAATCTTCTTTGCTTTGTTATTTGCAATAGAAGATTTTTGTCTTTATTAAGTAAAAGTTTTCATGAAATTGAAAACTTTGGGCTTTAAAGAAAATTAAAAGTGAAGCTCTGAAGATATTTACTTACTGTTTCTCTCTCTCACTCACACACACACACATTTTGAAGCAACAGATTTGTTTTCCTTATTATTTATTCATAGAATTTAATTTTCTCACCAGGAATTATTTCTGGTAATGATCTAAAGTTAACACTCCTTTGTAATCTTTATGTCTACTCATGAATGCTGTTAATTACAGGTAGCTAATTTAAATAGATTTTACACATAGTACATGAAAAAATCATAAGTTGTTTAGTCTGCTAGGTACTTGACAAGGATTTTAGAGTAGGTGTACCTTTTTTCCCCAAAATAATTAACAAGACCAAAACTAATGAAGATTCATTCAATGTGAAAATTAGTTTTTATTTCATTAAGTCTTAAATGACATTGTTGAGTTTTGAGAATCACTCCAGGAAAAAAGTACGAGATGTTCACTCATGATAATGGAAATGAGGTGTTGTCAAATTGACAATGAGGATATATTCGTTTCTGTTTTAGGTAATATATACAAAATGATTAGCGAAGATTTGTCTTTGGATTCTACCACATATGTATCAGTTGGTATTGAATTGTTGTTGTTGAGAAAGATCACACAAGTGAAATATACATGTGTAAGCACTTTGTGTAGAAGCTTTCATTGTGTAACCTCAGCTGCTACTGTTAACATTGGGCTTTTGGCACCTCTGTGGTGGTCTTTTGATATTGGTATTGGGTTTTAAGTCTTTAACAAGTAACCAACTAAAATGGAGGAGCCACAGGCAAACAATTGTAATAGATTAGCCTTCTGCCATGGAGTTGAATTGATGGTTATATATATATATATATATATATATATATATTATAGTATTGGAGTGGCTCGAAAATACAATGATCTGTTGGTTGAGGCTGCATTTGTCAGAAAATAGTTTTCTGACTTTTTACTTTTTCATTTTTTGTCTTGGAAGTGGATGTATGGAGTTCCCCTAAAATGAAACCATTTTGTGTAATTGCAGCATTGCTGTTGAGGTTGATCCACCCCTCCTTTTGTTTTCACTGAAGAGTACAAGTCCTGACAGGCTTCAATATTTTCTTCCCAAAAGTTGTTGATAATATTTGCTATACAGTCTAGAATTGAAGATATTTTTACATATTCTCTTCATTGGAATCGGCAATTCAGAACAGAAATATTTCAAGATTGAAAAACTACAAAACAGTAATAAAATTTCATTTATCTTTTGTTCATCAAATATTGATTACCAACAAATACAGCTTTTGCTTTAATCTTTATACTGTAAAAAAAAAAAAAGTTTAAAAAGGTCTTATTTTTTATTTTTAGAATAATTTCAAAATTAATATTTTTTTCTTGTCAGAATTTTCTTACTTCCAAATATTTATTACAAATCTTTGATTTATAATGATTTGAAAAGTGAGATTAATTGTTAGAGAGAAAAAACACAGTGAATTATTAAAGTTTGCAATTTCAATTTGATTGTTATATCACAACATTTTGGTCAATGTATTGGCCAAATTGTTTTGAACTTTTATAAGTAATGAAAAGCAGAAAATCCACACTAATTTTTTAAAACAAGGGACATTTTTATGAAATGAAAATAGAAAAGTTCTTTGAAGACCATTATTTCTCATTCTTGCTTCCTTCCTGGTTTCTTTTAGATTTTTCTTGACAATCTCATTGTTGTGTCAGAAACCTACCACCTCTCTTGAAGATGAACTTGTCTGCATCTGTGAACAAAGACTTTAAATAGTGGCATGTCAGTTGACATGAGGAAGATAGACAGAGAAGTTCTTAGCTGAGTTAGTTATTGACTACTCAGGCGATTTCTGTACCTTTTTACCAACCTATTAAAGCCCTTTTTATTGTTACGTGTTATTTGGCGTCATAACATCATAACACTCATATATGCTTTTGTTTTTCTCCCAGTGAAGTTGGTGGCTCATTGCTTTGACTCAATGCCTGTATTGTTCAGATTTATTCTAGAAAACGTCTTCTATAAAGTAATGTGGTCTATACGAAGTGCTCAGAGCTCAGTTACTAGATGCAACAGACAGAGCAATTTGGGCAAAAAGGGTGGCTCACAGATTCCTACAAGCAGTTTTTTTTCAAGTTCTCCAAATGAGAGATGAAAGCTCAAAGAATATATTGGCCGTAGGGTAATAAGCAAATCAATAAAGGCAAAGATATATGCGTCTTTTTAAGACATTTTCTCTAGTCATTATTGATTAATCCTATATGTCAAATATCAAGTTCTAACCTTACTTATGTTTAGAAATGTTATTTTCCAATATTAATCCATTGACATGGTTCTATACTTGATGAACTACTTTTACTCTTGTTCACAAAACAAGATTTGTGTTGTTGATAGAGATACCAATTATGATTTGTGTTGTTGATAGAGATACCAATTTTCAAAAGAATCCGAGATTATATTGCAAATGAATGTCTCCATTGCTGCAATATTTTGGGTTTAAAATTTCTTGAATGCATGGAAAAAAAACATGGAGATTTGCTTGAAAATCCCAGAAATTCCCCCAAATCAATGGAATGTATAATGGTGTGGATAACAGATTAAAAGAGATTAATATGGATGAGGGAAGAAAAGAAGAAAGAAAAGGAGAATGATGGCATAATTAGCAAGAACTGATGGTTCCAAAGGTTGCTTGACTGGTGCTTAATTGATAGGAAATGCAATACGAAAAGAACAGGTAGAATGTTCAGAAAGAGACACAATTGTAGGTATAAACATATATATAATTATACATACTATCAAAACCTGATAAAAATATTTATATTGGCAGGAAAGAATGACATTATATTTAAAGCTCTAAGTTCTAAACTCAGGATTGTCCCACAGGACAATAGCATAGTGGGTTAAACATTAGTTCATGAATTTTGTGACATATTAATTGTGAGTTCAATACTTAATCTAACATGGTGAGCAATAACTGAACAGTACAAGATGAGAACAATCTACCACCATAAATTAATGGATTCAGTTTGAAGTTCTCCAACAGTTACGTCGATGGATACAGAGTGCAATTGTCAAAATGTGATAACAACAACAAAGATGAAGACATTAGACCAAATGTAAATAATGATAACCCCACATCCCAAGAATTCAGACAGAAAATATTTCAACAATTTGGTAATTATATCGTTTATGTTTACTGCATAAGTAATCTAGAAGTTTTATTGATAGACTTAACTCGAGTGTCTTGTGTAAGAAAAATTCTGCATTTTAAATGATTAGAGTCAATCTGTATAAAGCAAAGGTAATACAAAGAAAAAGAAATAGGAATGTCGCCACCAATTCTCACAAGTGAGATATTCTGTTATGATAACATAAGGCAAGTTCACATATTGGCATTGAGTAATGTTCTCACTATATAATAGTAATGGAATCTCTCATTAGTAACAATGAAAGATTAGTCTGCATAATGATTTTTAACTTGCAAAATAATTTCTTTTTATGGTTTTTACTTTTTCCTTCTACTTTCATGAAAGATCTGTATGCATTTTGTAGTTCATTTTTATGACATTTTGCTTTCTAAAATCCATGTTGCAGATTTTGTTTTGTTTCCCTACAAAAATATTATGTGCCAATTTATCAGTCATTTTCACAATTTTTTCTAATTTCTCGAAATCAACCATTTTGTGTCAAATTTCTCAATTTTAGGAATATCCAGAAAGATTTTTACATTTTTTTTTTTTTTTTTTACACTTTCATTTTTAAAAAGCAAAATAAGGCAAAGGAAAAATAAATTATTTGTAGTGAGAAACAAAACAAAACAAAAAAATCATGTATCTGTCATGCAAACTGTTTCTTTGTTTTTCACAGATGATCCAACAAAGCAATATTGATCCATATTTGTCTTTGTATTGTTTCTTCATACGTTTATATTATAGATTTATATTATTTTACAACGTATTATGAGAATTCATTTTTCTTTTTTTTTTTTTTACACTTTTTGTTAACATTTTCCTACTTTGTTTTTGTTTTATTCCAACATTTTGGGATAAATTGTTTTTCAGTCTTCATATGAAATTCTAGTCAATGCAGATATGAATGAATGTTGAATCCATATTCTGTTCTAAAAGATGAAGATTTTCAAAGAGTAACAATGCAAAGTTTAATGTTGTCATTATTTCAATAAGTGTATGACCCTCTGAATATGTGTACTCTAAAATAAAACCAGCAAAGGTTTTTAAACAGTTTAAGTAAAAGAGCTTAAATGATCAAAAATATTTTCTATCAACCATTAAAAATTCGGTCAGTAATGATCAGTTTTATTTACATCGTTCTAAAGAAGGCAGGAGTTTACAGTTGTGAATATGGCAATAGAGTTGAGGACAACAATACAAACGATGTAAATAGTATAAATAGCTAGAAAACAATCTCAGAAATAGAGATGCATATAATCAGTTTTTAATTCTTATGAATTGTGAAATGAAGAAACGTAAAAGAAATTTTACTTGACAAAACAGAATCATTTCATGTTTTTATGTTGATGAAATTCATAGGCTTACTTAAATGACTTGCATTTTCCCCATTGGTCTCAGGGTTTTGAGCTCAGCTAAAAAATCACATTTTTGAATGCTGATTTTCAAGGTCGGCATGTCATTTCCACTTGTGTGATTTGTGCCAAAAAATCTTCCAAAAATTTTTTATTTCCTTTTATTTTGACAACAATGGAATTCATTTGAAAGAAGCTTGAAATTAGAAATAAATATTTCAAGAAATAGTCTTTTTGGAAAAACATACAAGCAAAGAATTTCTTCTTTTTCCATTCAACAGTTTTTTCTCTAAGAGCTGTCAAATTACTCTCCTCACTTTTGCCACTATGAAGAATTCATTGAAAAAATAAGTTGCGTATAACTTATGATATAAATATGATTTATGCATACATATTATAATGAGATTAATAATTCTATTAATAAATTAATTTTGGAATCAGTTAACATTTTACAGTGCAAGAGTTATCTCCCTTATAGCAAGTTTTCTGTCACACCAGGTGATTAGTTGTAACAATGGCAGCCAATTTAAAGATTCTTTATGAAGCTGGGAGATGAACAGACTAACTTTTTGAAAGAGCAGAGTATAAAAATAATAATTAGACAAATATATTTTAAAACTCATGTGTGAAAATTTAACAAAATATCAATTTAATATATGCATTCATGCAATAAACTAGTAATGCATAATATGTATAATGCTAGATAAATATTTATTTTCTCTATTTTTTTATTAAACTTGTATTACCAAAATTGTTATGATTATTAGTATTCTTATTATAAGAGATGACACCACTAGAGGGTGCAGAAAAGTTCTCAGTCTGGCCAACCTCACAAAAACTGACAAAATGACCAGGATTCAGACCCTATTTGGTCAAGTCTTGAACTTTTCTGCACTTTCTTGTATTGGTATAAATTAATCCTATTTATGGTATAATTATTTAATGATAATGTTAAAAACAATAAGAATTTAACTGAAATTATAATATTTCTGATTCTGAAATGTCAATTTGATTGTGCATGTTTATGACTTCTTCATATTGGCGTTACCATTATTTTTTACAGACATGCCAGATGTTGCATTTGTGCAAATTCAAGTGCCAAATTCTTTAAAGTCTTTCATTTACATGTGGCAGAATCCTCACATTGAGATCATTAGTCAAACAACAGCATAGCTGAGCTTGTTCTGTTCCCATCTCTATCTTATAATTTTATTGTTGCCAACAGGAATACAAGATGAACCATGAATTGGATGAATGTTAAATGGAAAAGCAGTAAACATTAAAAAAAAAAACAAAAAAACACAAGCATACAAATATTTGTGCATATAAAGAGATGCCTATGTTTATTTATCTATATCAGCAAAATTTTATGACCACTTCAATATTGATGCCTTTACCAGAGATTTGACGACTAATGGGCCTGATGCTGACATGTTGGCTGGCCAATGTTGGCAGAGGATTGAATTTAGAGCCATCCGTCTCTTAGGATGGTTGCCTTTCTAAGGCCAAAGAGCTCAGTTGACACCAACTATTTATTCATAGCTGGGAATGGAAGACATGGATTCATGCCTTTTGCAAAGAAATTAGTGTAAAATGAATGCAATAGTAATGCCTGGAATTTGAACGAGGCTGGGTCATTCGATTTTGAATGCTGATAATTGTCATGTTACCCCCACCACATATGATAAAAATATAGTTTTAAGGCATTCCATATTTATGGTAAAAGTCCTTAATATCAGGTATAGATAGGTAGTTTTGACCTCAGTGTCCACTTATATACAAGTTTCATTAAAAATGACTTGTTAAATGTTCTGAATGCTTTCAGCTATACTTTTAGACAAAAGTAATAAGGCATAAAAAACATTTGGATAATTTCTGCATAATTTACATCGAGAAAAGAAGAAAAATATAAAAACATAAGAAAAATAAGAAACTTAACTGCAATACCTTGTCAATCATTGTTAGTGAAACTTGTATAAAATTGGAATTACTGCCAAGATAAACAATTACATTATATATATATATATATATATATATATATATATATATATATATATAAAGTGAACATTGAAGTCAACACTTAGAGGCGACAGTCTGTTTCATGCTAGATGCAATCATTAGGCCATGAGTGCTGTTATTTTTCTTGGCTATTTATATATATATATGGGTCAGTGATGCATTGTGGATAGACTATTTTAGCGGTTATTTTTACTGGAAGTCATTTATTTGTTTATTTATTTGGGTTAAATTATTTTGCTTGTCATTTTTATTTTATAAATTTATTCATTTTTATTTAATCGGAGTTTTCATTAATGTATTAAAAATTTGTTTGTATTGTTTATTTAATAGTTTTGTTTTGGTTTGGGAAGATAAGTAAAGCTATTTATTCAATTTTGGGGTTGATTGTTGTAGTTTATTCTAACTATTATTTTGGCAGGAGCAGTTTTTAATTTGTTTATTACTTCATGTATTTATTTGGATTGATTATCTTTATTTGTTTTTCCTCTGATGGTTAATTTATTGGGATCAGTTTGTTAGTTTATTTATTTTTTATTATTTATTTATTATACTGTATATTTTCATTTACTCTTTTCAGTTTTTGATTTTTAAGTAACATAGAATTTATTTTTATCATTATATAACAGTTATAGCTATGTTTTTCGTCTGATTTTCAGTTGGTTTTTATAGTCTAATATTTTTGTCATAATGTATGCTATTTATCCTGTATATAAATATGTGTGTGTGTGTATCATGAACCCCTTGACCCATTAAGGGTCATAGGGGCACCATGTGTACTGCATCCGCAGTAGAAGTGGTGTTTCTGGGGCAAGATAGCCCAACCCTCTCCAGGCCGGTTTTTGAATTCAGAGTTTTTCCTTCTAGAACAATTGCCACCCGAAGCTATAGAACCCAGTCTCCAGTCTTTCCTGCTATTTACCCATAGCTTGGGGGAGAAGAGGAGGATCCATACCTTTCCCAAAGAATCTTTCATGTAAGTGAATGTAATGGATTCAACTGGAATTCAAACTTGGCTCTCCAATTCCTCAATCTCAGATGCTATCCATTACTTCACCATGCCTCCTCATATATATATATATATAAGTCTTTGTTTATGCATGTGTATGTGCTTGTAGGTGTTGTATATAAATAAAGTGACTTTATATGGAGCATTTTCATTTGTCATCATTCCTTTTCTACAATCTTCTGTTTGATGCATTGTAGGAAGAGCCTGGAATTTTCTCCTTGACATAATTTTAATGACAACTTCCAACCCAAATCTGGGAGGGTTCTTGTAATTGCCATACAACAAGTATTTATTCTTTGTGTATATAAAATATCGACATCCACTCAATTGCACTTATTTTAGATAGTATCATAACAAAGAACATATTCATAAAACTATCTATCTATCTATTGATATACACAAACATCTATATGAAATCTATAATAATCTGATCATTACTAACCCTAGATATCATCTGAACCATTTCTATAGTAAATCACAGAATGGAATTCCCTGTGTTATTTTTCCTTTCTTTCTGTTAAGCTTACTTGAAACTTAACTACTGCTATCATTTTTGAGCCAAATAACATTATTGGTCAAATTTTTCTACCATGACTGAAAATGAACTTCAGTATCTTTTATGCTAATGTGTATTTTTTCATTTAAAACTATTTTTCTCTTTTGGTCTATAATAAAAGTATTATGTACAGAATATTCATTTATTGACTATATTTATAAAACTCCTTTATCCAAGGGCACACCATTGTGTAGTCTTATCTCTAGGCCTCTATTATTATAACTTGTGCTCAGAACAAGGCTATATTTTCATCTATTTTCTGGCATTATTATGTAACAGTATTTTTATCCTAAATACGAATTAGTGAAAAGCAAACCAAGAATTTATTCTGTTGGGATTTTTAGCAAAAAAGTCAAAGAAAGCTTGACAAATGCTGCTTTTGTAATTACAAATTACAGTTATATGGAAATGCTTGAAACTATTATTTCACATCTTCAGCTTGTATTCCACCATTGTCATAGATACAACAATTTATAAGTTTGAACTTGAAATGCAAAAGATAAAAAAAGAAAGCATCAAGACTGCGAAATTTAAAAATCAAATGTTCATTGTTTTTTCTTATAAACCCAAAAACAGTCGTGTGTGTGTGTGTGTGTGTGTGTGTGTGTATAAATACAGACTTCTTTTTATTTATATGCATGCACAAAGAAGGTGAATACAGGCCATTTTTCTCGTTATTTTGATGGCATGGAAGTAAGTTTTAAAATACTTCAAATTTTAGATCAGGGACATTTTATGGAAAGATAAATCTTTGGGGTCTACACTTTGGGTGGATCCAGAAAGAAAGTGAGTTTTGGAATATTACAAATCTCTTACCCAGAGTTTTCTAAATCTTTTGAAAATAAAACTTTTGTGATAAATTACTGAAGTTTTGTTAGCCAAGCTAAATATATAATTTAAAATGTACGAAAGAGAAATAAATTAATGAAAACTTTAGTTCATAAACAAAGAATAGGGAACAATTATTTAAAGTAAAATATTGCAACACAGCAACAGATTAGAAACCGTTTTGGTCTTGCCTTTTCTAGCACAACTTTAATTTTCTTATTTGGTAGTTGACTGGAGTTCCATGATATTTTGAATGTTTTTCTTTCATTGTTAAAGTCAATTAGGTTTGTAAACAAAGATCACCTCTTTCCCTGACAACTGACTGAATTTGTAAGAAAATTATTTTTTTATTAAAAGCCTTGGAAATGCCTCCTGATTATGCCATCATCATGTGCATATGTGTTATATATATATTATATAAATTAATAAAAAAAAGACAAGCAGAAAAACTATTCTTTGCTAATGTATTTTGTTCTTGGAGGGACTCTTTATCAAGGGCAATGTAGGATTTATTGCAACTCTGCTTATATAAAAATGTGAGGATGTCATACATCCCATCTCATGCCATAACAATCTATTCATTTTTTTAACCAGAATTCATTTTAAAAACATTACTAAATATTACTTGTTTACTTTTTGCTAGACTTTGAATTATGATATTTGTGTCCTCCATTTTTATGTTTTGACTGACCTTTCGACCACCTGATAAACATTCTGAAATTTATAAGCTTTGGTAACCAATGATGTCTTTGCTTTTGTATATGTGAAGCAAAATAAATTCTACATTGCCTTGATAAAGTCCCACAGAGGGTGAAACGTGTTGGCTAAGAATAGTTTTTCCTCTTGTCTCTTTTTATTCACTTTACAGTTCCACTGTATCTGAAAATAATTTATATATATATATATATGTGGAGGGTGCCAAGATGGCCACAAGTGTTATAAGACATTTTGCATCTGAAATATTCTTACAGTGACATACACCAACAACACAAATCTTCTTTGTGTCAAAGAATGAGACTGGTTTAAATTTGATGTTAGAAAGTTTAATCATTTGCTTAAAAAAAATTCAATTTGATGATATTCTTTTCAAGATCTGTGATAATTTCATTTTAAGTAGATAAAACAGTCATTTAATAAATCTCCCCTAATGAATATACATTTGTGATAATTAAAAAAAAAAAAAAAAAATTACCAAATCCTGATAGTGATAAAAGTTTGGATGGAATGACATGATTTTAAAGATTGCTCATCCATTGAAGATGATCGCCATTCAGGTGTTGTTCATTAACATTCATCTTTCTTGAAAATCTTACTTCTGTATAGAGTAGGTTTGTCAAAATCTTTATGTATGCGATAATAAAAGTGAAGATATTTGGTGTCAAACCACGTTTACTAAAAGACTTCCATTCACATCTTTCTGGATGTATTCTGTAATTGGCGTTTATTTCCAAACATCAGTTTTTTGAATTTGAGAGAAAACAAATCAAAATTAAATGATGCTTTATTGTAAAAATTTTAGGATACAAGTTGATTTTTTCTACATGAAAACTTTATATTTTTGATGACATTCTCATTTGTTGCAGGAAACATCAGGATGAACCAAATTTCAGCTTCTGGGCATCATTTTTATGCTTATTTATTAATCTAAGTTATTTTTGGCTGAGTATTTGGTACTCTGCTATGTTTGGTGGTGTGTAGATTTGTATGAAATGAGAGAATGGCCAAAGATCAAACTGTCCACCAAGCATTCTTCTTCAAAAAACGTATGCATCTGATTAAACCTGTAGTGTTGGTGTTTGAGTATTTAATGTCATCGAAGTATGGATATATATATATCATGATATAACCAAATTTTTATATTAAAAATATATGAGTGTATGTGCAGATACAAGTCTAAATGGAATTTTACAAAACAAATGTTAATCTAGGGTAAGAAAGCAAAAAGCAGTTTTACTGAATGTAGTGTCTAAATTTCTTGACTCAATAACTGACTAGTATTGTTCCGACTGAAGGGAACTTGACAGAAAATAATATAAACATGTTTTTTTTTTTTCACAAGACTTTATTTGAGACATTTTGCAGTTTTTGGTGAGCATTTGTTTAAGATTCAAGTTTATTTAATCATTTTGTAAAATTCATTTTATTTAATCAGTTATTCCAAAATAGTTTTCAAACTGTTGTTTCTGAAATCTGATTGCTTGATTGGCCTTTGTTTTTTTAGAGGCGACTCATATAAATAAAGAAGACATGTGATATTACAACAGCCTCTTTGAAATATTCAAAATGAATATTATCAATAAAATAAAAGCAAATGAGTCTAACCAAGTGAATATTGTATTTCTCAATGTAAATATGCTGAATTATATATATATATATATATATATATATATATATATATATATATATATTCAACACTGTTACATTGTTTGAACAAGAATTTTTCAGTTGCCATTAATATACATTTTCTTTTGACACCAAGTAAATCTGCTGCTTTCCTTATCCTACCAGTTATTTTTTTTCCTTTTGTTTATGAAAAACTCCAAGAAAGAAGAAAATTACAAAAACAATACAAAAAAAACAAAAAAATAAAAGAAACATACAATTTTCCCTGCAAACTGTTTTTGGATGTATTTTCCATCAGAATTTTTTTGTTCTTGTTGTGTTTAAACACAAGATAAAAAATAAATGTAGGAAAAAATTCAATATGTAAAACATGGTGTTTCTTTGAAAGAATGTTTTAAAAATAAACCTCATCCAGTTGCATGCAAGGAATAGACTTTTTTCAACACAAAAAGGCAATCAGCTGATTAAAAGAAATAATTTAGTTTGAAAATCATGCAAGAATATGGATTATGGCGAGTTTTTTTATGACTTGAGATTTTAATGAATCAAAATGCTGGAATAAAAAAAGAGAAAATAATGAAGTGAAAATCTTTGACTCTCAAAACGTTTGTCCCATTTATTTTATGTTGGTCAGGGAATTACAACCATTTCTTTTCTTGAACACAGACTTCTTCAAGGACCTGTTGAGAAGTGTGGAGCATTTTCATAAAAATAACCAAACACAATGCTATGAAAAAGAGTCACTTTTTTCCTGGAGGTAACAAGATACATTGCTGAAATCTTGTATACAATATGACAATAAAAACTTTTCAAAATGTGAGTTTTAAATGAAATCTTATATCAAAACACCATTTTTGTTTTAAAAACCCAAACATTTGACAAATCTTTTCTAATCACAGAAACCAAATATCCAAATGCACATGAATTTGCATAATAAAAAGAGAAAACATCAAAATAAACATAATTTAGATAGTTTATGTCAGCAGCCATTGAAAATCTTAAGAATATTTTCCTGAATTGGGGGGGGGGAGATTTGGTATGAAAACTGTATATGTCAGATAATTTTTTTTTCATTTGGGTGTTAATTTAATTTTTTTAATTTCTGTTTTAAAGTTGTAAAGATTAGAATTTTAACAAATGTTTGTTTTTTTAAATAGAAAAGGAAGACAATCAAAAAAATAATTGTCTTAAAAATACTTGAGGGTTTTTGAAAAAAAAAAAACCAAAAAAAAAAAACCTAGCCAAACAGGTTGGAAATATATCTGAACAAAAAATCAGAAATGAATTTCTTTTGCAGACAATGACAAAGAATTATTTACTGGAAGAAAATGAATGTAGTACGGAACACACACACACACACACACACTAACACACACTATTTGGTTTAAATATATAGAGGGGAGGTATATTCTTCTTTTTCTTCTATGCGCCGTGGCCCTTCAGGATGTGGCTGATCATGGCTCCCAACAATTTTCTCTCCTTTGTAGCTCTTAGTAAATTTTGTCCTTTTGTTATTGCTCCAAATTTTTTGGTCTTCTGATCCTTTACAAAAAACTTGTTATGTAGGTTATTCACTGCGTTCCTATGTTCTTTGGCCTGGGAGTGTCAAATTTTCCAAGCCCTCTTTCCTCATTATGTGCCGTAGAAATTTCAACGGATTCTTTTTGATGTTAAGTATGTGTACTTTTTGTTACCATTTTCTATACATCATTGCTCACATGTTCAGTCCATTGTATTCTCATCATCCTTCTGTGGAACCATATTTCTGTTGCTTGTAGTCTCTTCTACATCTGTGAGTAGATCCATCATTTACTACCATATAGGAGATTTTCCTGTTTTTTTTTTAAATTCTTTGCTTAGTTTTTGGAAGGCATCTTTCGCTATCCAAACGTACCTTCAGTCAGATTTTGGTGTCGTACTTTCACACCTCCGTTAAAACACTTAGTAAATATCTAAACTTTTGTGCTTGCTTGATTTTTACATTTCCAATGTTTAATACGCATTTTGTTCTTTTTTTTGCGGAACACCATAGTATTTGAAAATGTCTCTAAATATAGCACTAAAAACTCTTTGTTAAAAAGACAATACTTACTTGCACAGTGTATTTACCATTCGCTCGTTTCTCTCTCTCTCTCTGTATGTGTTGTGGGTGTATGTAAAAAAAAAAAAAAACAAAAAAAAAATCGTAAAAGGTTTTAACATTTCTAAATGTAGAGTTTTTAAGAACAAATAAATTTAAGATAGTAAACTTTTAAGAATGGGCCGGTGCTGTCTTAGTCTTGTCAGTACATGAAGAAAAATTGCTTTTTTTCTTTACTGACATATTATGAAATCGTCTCCAAATATGTATAACTTCAAAATCACAAACATTTGTGTGCTGTTATGTTTTGTAGGGTTTTAACGAGTACAGGGTATCTTTAGAAGTATTTAACAGGCATAGGATAACTTTCGAAGTCTTGAAATGTATCGTCAAGAAATAAAATCATAAGTACAGTGTGCGACAATGTCACCTAGCGTTTCCTGTATTCAGACATTAAGTCCACAAGTTGATGTCACCTGTAAATGTTGTGTACTACAAAGTGTTTTCAGTCATTAGGCAATGAGAACAGTCCATAGGCGGACATGTCCCAAATGTATCTGCCACCGACCTTAAACACGATCAAACAACAGGCTTTTTAAAAAAGGGCGTTAATTTTTAACCCTACTTCCACACACCCCAAAAAAATAAGGGGGGAGCAAGAATAATGGCGACCTTTTGTGCGAAATATTATTGATTTTTATAAAAGCCCAAACCCTA
>CAHIKZ030000651.1:0-25000 GCA_903632075.3 Acanthosepion pharaonis
AGGTCTGCTCAGCAACCATGACATATTTGAGAAGGATATTAAAATAATCAAGAAGCCATACTTTCTGCATATGGATAGAAAATGTGTTCAACAGATATTAAAAAGTAGAAAGGGGTTTAAGACAAGGATATATCTTCTCACCAGACTTATTCAACTTATACAGTGAGGCAATTCTGAGAGAATTAGAAGTCCTATCAGGATTCATTATTGGTGGCCACAATCTTAGCAACATAAAATATACAGATTACAGCGTTGATAGAAAGAAAACTACAAAAACTCCTACAGAAGGTAGTGAAGGAAAGCAAGAAGAAAAGATTAAACATCCAAGAAGATGGAATGCATGTTAGTTAGCAAAAGGACAAGTCCAAAATGCAAATAAAGTGGAGATACCAAAATCAAACAAGTACAAAAATTTAAATATTTGGGTATTTTAACAGAGGATGGAAAGTGTGACACTGAAATCCAAAGGCACATTGGGATAATCAAAGGCACATTCCAAAAACTAAGTAGAGTATTAAGAAACAAAAACTTTGTTAGAAACAAGGAAAAGATTATTGAACTGTTAGGTGATATCTGTCCTCCTGTATGGCACTGAATGCTGGACAATCTCATCAATGATGAAGAGGAGACTCAAAACAACAGAAATGTGGTTCTACAGAAGGATGCTGAGGATACTATGGACCAAATATATGAGCAACAATAAAGTATTAGAGAAAATGGAGGCAGAAAGGTAACCTATACTTAAGATCAGAAAGAGAGAGTTGAAATTTCTAGGGCACATAATGAGGAAAGAGGGATTGGAAAATCTGATACTCACAGGACAGAGGAATACAGTGCATAACCTACCTAACGAGCTTGAGTAAATGAATGGTGGAATAGGATTTAGGAGAGATAACAAAAAGACAAAAAAGAGCTACAAAGGATAGGAAACTGTGGAGAGCCATGATCACCAATGTTCTGAAAGGACATGGCATATCAAGAAGACGGAGGTAAAATTAAATACACATCTTATTTTTTTAGTCTCAAGTAATAAAATATTTTTGGAGAAAATGATTACTCTGATTTTTTAAACAAATAAAATTTTCTTTGCTAAAAATTTATGAAGTAATCTATTTCCAAAATAGGAAAATCTTATATTTTATGCATAAAAGAAATATTGAAGCAAACAAAGAGTTTTACATGGAAGACAAGTGCAAAATATTTCAATGGCTTGTTGGCTGGTTGATTTTGTTTAGCAACCTATCAACCTCTATGGGTTATTTAAAGCTGAAATTGAAATACTTTGAACACAATTTTATTGTGTTCAAGTTGGCTTCAACTAAATATATTTTGAGTGTAATCGTATGTCTTCAACTACACATAAAATATATTGTTGGTCATTTTGCTATAAAATGTGTTGTTGATAATTCTGCTATAAAATGTATTGCTGGTAATTTTACAATAAATACCATAGTTTCTCGAAAATAATACACATTTTTTTTTACTGTAAATTAAAGGTTATAGTAGGGGAGCATATTATAAATAGGTTTAAACAAAAATATTTTTTTCATTATTGATTTATAATAATTTTACATACTTGTTGTTGGTATCAAATGACAAATTGAAAAAAATCATACATTTTGTTGACGTGTTTTTTTTTACAAAAAAAAAAAAAAAAAAAAAAAATAATAATAATAATCCTTACTATAAAGGTAATTTACATTAACTAGAAAAAGGCTTAGACAAGTTGTCTATCTTTTTAATTTTGAATTTTAATGTAACTATAACAGCAAAACATTTCGATTTCATTTTTGCCTTGAAAAAGTCGGAAGACGAAACGCGTCGGCAAAACATATGATTTTTTTCCAATTGTCATTTGATACCAATCTGTCTTGTCCACAGAATTCATCTGGGAATTTAACTATACTTGTTGTTCTAAAATAAGAAAGATATTTTTCCAATTTACATTTTAAATCCAATAATTGTAACATTTTTTGTCAATAAATTTACGTTTATCAATAACTGCATTTTTTATTTGGCGAAAAAAAAAAAATCTATTCAAAAGTTTATCTCCTTAGTCATCAAGAAAATGCTGGACTATGGATGTTCTAATAGATATATCAAACCTCTTCATAAAAAGAAAACACCAGTTTGCTGAAGCTTTAAATGCATTTTCAGGATACATAAGTTTTTTTGCCTTCATCCTTAACTCTACAGTACTTATGGAACATCCACTTGATCGTCTTTCTTTCATAAATTCAACTAAACTTTATTCCATATCTGGATATTGAGCTTTTCTTCCTCTACCTACAGCTTTGGCACTTGATTTACACATTTTTAGTTCATTTTTATTCTTTCCCCATAAACATATGTTAGCCTCATTAAACTCATATTCTCTAGCTGCAGCTCTGTTTCCTATTCTTTCTGCTAATTCTATTACTTTTTGTCTAAAATTTGCACAATAACTTGCACGTTTTGACAACATTTTTTGCAATAAAATAAAATGTTAGATTTATTGGGAAAATTTCTTGCTCCAGTTAACCACCAATTTGAGATCCTTCGAGAGAGCAGCTGTCAGGTTTACTTTGTCATATCTATCAGTCTTGCTACTAAGACATGATTAAATAGTTATATCATCTGCAAAAATACTTAGTTAGGAACTGTTCTTCAAGGCTGAATTCTAAAGACAGACAAAAATAGAAATGTTTGTCAAAGTGGTGAAAAAGAAGCAAATGGAAACACTGCTATGGTCGGAAACATTCTGCAGTGTAAAAATAAAAAAAAATATATATCTTAACTAAACACAAGTAATGTCATAGTGAGAAGCTCTGTACACCAGATCAGGTGAAAAGCCTTTAAATTAAAGGGGTTATTGACCTTAGAAGATTTAAATAAACACATACATTGTCATCTTCAACACCCACCAAATACCAAAATAAATTAAAATAGGGACATTGATGAGAAAGTAGATAAATCTATACCCCCCCCCCCCCTTAAGATGCTACAAATGCTAGTAGAAATAAATGTATAGGATAACCATCATGGTCAAAATGTGGATAGAAAGACACCAACTGTCTTGATGGAGAATACTGTGGAGCAATTGAATGTGCTGTAATAGAGATCACTATGTGTAGTGACAAATATGTGAAATTTGAAAGAAAGCAAAAGAAATCATGGAAGTGGAATAAAGAAGAAATACTTCCCAGTTTCACAACAGATAATACAGTGAAACTTCAGTTCATCAATTTAATTTGTTCATAACCAAAAATGTTCGTAAGGCGAAACTATTTTTCTAATGGGAATAAATGTTGAGAAAAAAAATCACAGTACAATAAAATTGGAAAGAAAAGCACAGCACAACACACCAATGTATACAACATGGCAGTTGACTCAGAAATTATTCTGTTTGTGTTAACTCGGTTCGGCTATGTTGTTGAAGAACCAAAATTTTGTTTGATAACTGAGGTATTTTCATCTCAAATTTTCTGTTTGAAAACAGATTTGTTTGACATGCGAGACATCCAAGAACCAAGATTACACTGTATAAAACCCAGGCTAAGAATATATATATATATATATATATATATATATATATATATATATATATATATATGATGAAAATATATAGAAAATAGGAAGGAAACTGGTTAGGTAAATAATCCAAAGTCCCTTAGTATTTTAGTTATTATTTTTAAAAATAGTGCTCTGATAAAAAGTAGAGCATAATATAATTATTTATTTAAAAATATGATTCCAAATCGCTACATAACATGAGACCTCTTATGTAGTGATTTGGAATCATATTTTAAATATATATATATATATATATATATATATATATATATATATATAAATATACACAAATGAAAAAGTGATAATCAACTATAACCAACATAAGTCAACTGGATAAATACAAAGCATTCATGGAGAGGTTACTAAAACTAAAACAAGATAATTGGCCATCATTTTTAAAAGAAATAAAGACAATGTTAGGAAAAAAAAATACAAAAGAAAATCTCATTCACTGCCAATCTCTGCAAAAACAAAAAAAAATAAAACATCAATTATTCTCACAAAAAATAATAAAAGATAAAAGAAAGAAAATGTCACCAATACAATTTCAACTATCAAATCACCTGCCAAACCAAAGTCCTGCAAACAGCACAAAAATCTCCATTCTGACCATCCCAGTCTATGGAAGGATTTTCATTGTCAATGGCCCCAAAAGAGAGCTCCCCAAAAAGCAAAAAACACCGAGACAAAGATTCCAAAATAAACCACTTTAATGATTCTTCTCAAAAGAAAAAAAAATTTGGAAAAAATAAACGTTTTAACATACTAAAAAAAAAAAAAAAATAAAGTGTAAGACAATCAAATTCAAAACTTCCAATAAATAACTGCTCTATTATACTATCGCCTATAAAATCATTGAATGAAAGCTCTTACTAAAAGAACTTCCTTTATAAATCATTGTTCACAAGTTTAAAATCACTTTAATTTGCAATCAAACTTAAGTGCAATCTGGCTGTTTCTCACTCTTGCTTTGACAGCTGATATTGTTAAAAGGAACATTTTCTATGACATTAGTGCTATAGCAAGAATTAATTTCTCCTTGTGAGCAAAGAAATGTTTTAAAGATGCCATTTCCACCTGTTGAAGCTAATTTTAAAATTTTATAAATGTTACTTGTATTTTCATATTTAAATTCTATTTTTTGAATTAAAAAAAGGGAATATTTCTTCAATTATATAATTACAAAAATGTTAATGAATATAGAAAGGCTAACATTAAAACCATTACTTTGTTATGATTTTTGTCCTATAAAACAAATATTTAATTTTGAATTAAAAAAGTCTACTTTCAACATTAAATAACCCAACAAGGATTAATGTAAAAAACAATCAACCAATTTAACTTATATCTACTTAGTATGAATGTGTATTATATTATCCATTTACAATTCTTTGAGTCTACTATTAAAAGTCACTTCTGTTAAAAATTATTTTTCTATTATTCTGGGTAGTTTTAGGGAAGGGATTAAGGTAATAAAATAATTTACTGAAACCTGAACTTTGCCAGCCTGTGTGCAAAGCTCTTTGATCAAGCAGTGAATGGGGTAATTTGAAGTTGAAAGAAAGGAAACAAAAACATCTGAAAACCTGACTGAATATAACTCAAAGAAATCCACTATTCAACAAAGTCTTGACAATCAAAATGTTGTTTTCATGACAGAATTAAGTTTTTTTTTTTTTCGCCCCAAGTATTGAACAAAAATAGTCATGTCCACAACATAGAACAAGTACTGTTCCAGAAACAACACTATGTTGAAGACTGAACTCAGAAGGCACACACAGATTCTGTCATGAACTTCAACAACTCACATCAAATGACAAAAACTATTAAGAACCTTCACATTTTATACCTTCAAGGTATCCTTTTAACTGAGTTCGACCTCACTGAAACCCCTTTATTGTACCTTATTCCTTGTAATTTGCATTGTTTTGCATACACAGGCATTTTTTTTGTGATATCTCATGTTGATATTCATTGTAAACTTGATCTTTTTCCTACAAATACCATTGAGCCTTATCTTAAAAAGAAAATTTGTCCAGTAATTTCTTATCCCTTTTCTGGGTGCACAAACAGCAAATTTATGCATCCCTAATATTTAGAATTTGTTTTTATTTTAATGAAATGGTTTTGGTTTTATATCTCACTGATTATCTCTTGTCATTTTTTTTATGGTGCACCTTGTTGTCATTTGATTTCCAGTCTCTTTTGACAGAATCCTCAAAACTATACATTAATTGGTTCCCACCATTTTTTCAAAACTTCTTACTCATAATTCTAAATTTTCTAATTCCAAAGTTATTTATTTTAATGATTAATTTATGGTTATTTTTCAATAGTTAAATGAGGGTAAGTTTTATTTTTAAAAAATGATTGATTTCAACATTAAATAACCCAACAAGAATCTATATAAACTTCAACCTAACATTTCTACAATATTATCATTATATTTTAATAACCAAAAAAATAAATAAATTGCATTTAGGTTTGTTGGTACTACAAAAGAATATTGTAATATTTATACTCTTGTTTGTACCTATCTATCTCCACAGATTTATCAATAAGAATGCAGCCTTATGATGAGATGAAAAAGCATTTATTTTACATAGTATTATTTCTTTGCCTGTCAATACCTATAATTCAAAAATCAATATTAATTGTATAGCTCAAATATTATTTTGAAAATTTCAAAATTTAACTGGTCCTGAGTATGATGATAAACTACATCCAGCAACAAGGCCTCTGATCTGGAGGTTTGAGTAGTGTGTAACCATTAAGATCATTCCAAGGTCCACCCTGACCTGGGGTGGTAGCACCTGTTAGGGTCCCAGCTATGGGCAAAAAGTTAATCCCCAAACAAAAACAAAACACTATGAAAGTATAAAAATACATTTTTATGGTAAAATAACTGCAATAAATTTTTATATAAAAAATTACCAACAATACATTTTATAGCAAAATGACCAACAATACATTTTATCTGTAGTTGAAGGCATAGAATTACGCTCAAAATATATTTGGTTGAAGTCATAAAATTGTGTTCAAAATATTTAGATTTAAGCTTTAAATAACCCATAGAGGTTGATATGTGTTAAACAAAATCAACCAACATGAAAGAACTCTTTCATGATATTAATCTATATAATTAATATCCTACAATTTCTTAAAGAAATCAAACAGTAAAAAAAATATAACTTTTAATTGTTCCAAAATATAACTTCAACTACAATATAAAATGCACATATCATCACCTCTAGTAATTATGTCCATACAAACATGTATATGAACAAAAGCTGAGTATCATTTACCATGTATTCAATTGTGAAAGCAGAATAACACATATTTTATTACTTCAAAGCTCTGCCCAAAATTAAATGTTGGCATTAAGTGACCCATAAGGAGTTGATATGCCATTAACCAAGCAAATCAATCAAAATTCAACTCATGTCAGGCTATAGACTTATTGATCTATTTTCATACTTGCACTACGAGCAATGAATTCAGTTTTTCTAAATATTTTCTACTAGTTGTTTGGATGAATTATTTCATTCTTGTTGGTTTTATCATAGTGTTTTAGTTGATGCAATCTTTGGATCTCTTTTTATATATACTATTCATCTACTAAGAGAAGGTTTTTATATTAAAATAGTTTGCGGTGTTTTGAAAGAAAAACATTAAATTAAGTGTCAGTAAAAGGAACAAATTAAATTCAAATTATAGTGGATACAATATTAGAACATATTCTGATTAATTAAAAGTAAAAACCTCTTTTTATTGAAAAGTATTAATAAGATACAATATCTCTATTAAGTGGATAGCAACTTAAAATAAGATTTGGTTAACTCACAATTGATGAAGAATTAGAAGAATTTCACAACATTTAAAACGTATATCAAATTGTTGATATGCAAAGTTTCAGTATTTAAGCATGTGCACTTATTAAATTATTAGAAATGGTTTGTTTTACGGCATATCAACCTAAGGGGTTATTTAATGCTGACAAGATTTTTATTGCTGGTAACATTGTCTTTTTTCCAAAAATGTATTGCTGATAATTTTTTTTAAATTTATGGCTAGTATTAAAACATATTTTTTACACTTTCATAGTGTTTTGACCCCTTAGAAATTATTTACCCTTGTAGCAACACATTTTCAAATTGAGTGAGCATTTTTCTGTTAAATATTCATGTGGATTTATGTCTACTACTATACCCACACACCATGTGTAAATAAAAGGAGAATGTATCAAGTAATCAATTTCTGCCCACAGTTGGAGTAAAAGTCTGAGTGAAAGTTGTAAGAGAAGTCATGAAATGTTCTTGTGTCTAGTTTATTTCCTGTCATATGCAAATTCCCTAAGTAGAAACTATGGAAAAAAAAATTATTGTGAAGCACCTCAACAATTTCTAGAATGTAAAAATTTTGTATTGACACTTTATCTAAGTGAGTTGAATATTTTTACAAAGCCAAATATTCACTCCCTCAACCTTCCATGAGTTATTGATATAGAGATTAGAGATTCTTACAAGAATTGTCAAAATCATTTCTTTCTGAGACTAAAAAAAATCCTATTACTTATATCAAGCAGATCAACAGAGACACATGTGCAATGGATGCTGCTCCAAGCCATACTTGATAACAGATGATAAAAGCAACAAAACTTCTGTCTTCACTGCAGCTGTCATGCATTTACTGAAGAACGAGAAGTATGTACATGTGTAAAATATAAAAGAGAAATATTATTTTTCATTGTCTTTTTCTTATATAAAAATTTGAGTGAAAATTTTCTAAAATTTTTTATCTTCCCATCTTTTATGAGTATTACATAATTTTCTTTTCAAAATACAATGGGAAAATATGTATTCAACACATACCACAAAAACTAATTTATTACATTCAGTCAGTTATGTGCCATGTATGATACATGCTTAGACAATCATGTATCTTTCAATACATGACTGATGAGGCAGATTTTTTTCCCACTGTAGCTTGCCGTTTCTTTCTGTGATAGACTATTTGCCATCCAAGGCTAATAGAACCCAGTCCGTCCTGCTATTTACCCATAGCTTGGCAGGGGGGGGGGAGAGGATTCATACCTTTCTCAAGGGTATTAACACGTAAATGAATGTAATGGATTTGACTGGAATTTGAACTCAGCTCTCCAATTCCTCAATCCAAGCTGCTATCCATTGCTTCCTATTACATTATTTACCTAAATATTACACCACATATAGTTTTCATCTTTACCAAGTAAAATTTTCAAAAGATATTTATAGAAATTTATAAAAGATTTTAGAAAAACAGAACAAAACAGAATGGAACAACCTAATACTATATGGAATAACTTTTTTTCATAATGGCAGGCACCAATTCCATTTTATAAGTAGCCATTAACTTGACACACTATTCTGCTGGTATTCTAAACCACTTTTCAAAGCAGTTCTTTGAATAATTCAAATTATATTGTTGAAGAGAAGGGACACATATTTTCAATTGAGTTCAGGTCAGAGGACTGACTGGGTTACTTCAATAGGTAAAAAAAATTGGTTAATGATCATTATTCTGCTGAAATAATTTAATTTTTAAAGACTTGATTGATGCAAGGTGATTTATATTGAATATATTTTGGTAAAAAATTCTATTCATTCTTTCTTCAATTATGTGAAGTCATCCTGTACCATTTGGTGAAAAACAGTTCTATATCATTACATTGCTACTGACATGTGTCACAGTTGAGATGGTGTTCTCTGGTTTGAATTCTTCGTTCTTCTTTCTCCAAAACTGACAATGTCAGTTTAGGCCAAATAACTATCTTAGTCTTATCCGACCAAAGAAGATTATTCCAGTATGCCACCAGTGTCATTTTTATCACTCTTGTGATCATGCTTGCAGCAAAGCTTGGAATTTTGCAAGCGGCACCAGATGAAGAACAATTGACTACTGAGATACATTCCTTTCACTTGCAAACTACTGAACCAACAATGTATGTATATGTGACACAGTAACTTTTACTTTTTTTTTTAATCATTTCACCCCAAGCAAGTCGGGAGTGCCACTAGCATGTAAGGAGTTATAGAGAGTGAAAGTAAGAGTAAAGAGGGGTGTTTGAGGAAAGGATAAAGAGAAGGACAGAAGGTCAATTGACATATTTAAATTTTTGAAGATTATAGATATCAGGGAAGCAAGTAAGAGGAAGGGAGTTCCAATGTTGGGAAGTGTGAGAGAAGATGATGATGGAGTACAAGAGACAGTTATATTTAACTATTTCAACAGTGAAAGGGTGGGACCTAGATGCCAATCTAGTAGCATGCTTAAATTCCTGTAGTTGGGGCACCAAGCAAAAATGCTTGTCAGAGCAGTTGCCATGAAAATATTTGTAGAAAAGACAGAGAAAAGCCAAATCTTGTCTGTAAGAAGGTGATTGGAGCTGAGATGCCAGGTCACATTGCATATCCATTTTGGAGTTTGTCAAGAACCTCAAGATGAATGGTGGGGACACCAGATGATGTATGGCAACAATACAAGGACAAATGATATATTTGTAGATTTGAAGGATGAACTCAGATGAGAAAAACCTTCTGGCATGACACAGAGAACCAACTTTCCTTGCAGTAGATATAGCGATTGATTCAATATAGTTGTTCCACATCAGATCAGTGGAAAACGTGAGACCAAGAAGGCGCAAAGGGATGCTCTCAAGAAGTTGAGCATTAGCCATGCTGATAGGAAGCAGGGAGATTTCTCTATAGTGGGTGAATGAGAGCAGTTTTATTTTGGAGGCATTAAAGTTTACAAGCCATTTCCTGCCCCAGTCAACCACAGTTTGGAGGTCCTTTTTGAGTCCAACAGCCAGGTTAATTTTGTCAGCAATGCCGGATTTACTATTGAGACAATAGTAAATGATAGTGTCATCTGTGTAGATACCTACTTGATAACTGATGACATCAGAAAGATTGTTGATGAAGATCAGAAAGTGTAGGACCTTGGGGAACACCAGCATTTGTACGAAAGGAACTGGTGGAGAACCCCTTTAGGATGACCTTCATTTCACGGTTTGATGTTGACAATAAAGGCTACTTATGGTATCCCTTAGGTCTGTAGAATGTTACTTACTTTTCAGTATTATATTTGCTTCTGCAGTTACTAGTTAACTGGTAAATAATTCCATTAGACCAAGAACTATTACTTGAAATGTTCTAGAATTACTTTGAACAGGTAAGAACCTAACACCTATAAATTTACATTCTCCAATCATATTAGTTTGAAACCTTTTATGATGGGTCTTGAACACTATTTTGTTACATCTTTTTTAAATATACCTTTATATTTTTATATAACTGATTTTGAAAAATCTTCACTTATATTTACAATTATAGAGATTAAGCCTATATGTGATATAATTTTAAGATTAATACTTATGAAACACATAGGTATGTAATGCAACAAACTGTTTTTGGTGGCATACGTTGAATGCTTATTTTCCCCACTGTTTTTAAATACTTTCTTATTGTGATAAGTTTTTTGCTGACAAATTACTTTATAAAAGGTCCATTGATTGCTTACAATGAGTAAATAAGTACTCATAGCCTGAAGCTTGATAGATGCACAAATCATGTTGAATGTTTTTTTTTTGCTGGCCTGGTTTATGACAAACTCATATAAACAACTTCTTTCAGCTGGCACACTCTCCAGTGAGCTTAGCTATCTATCACTTGAGCTGTATACTCACCAAAGGTGATGTACTACTTTTTAAAAGATTATATCTATGCTAAACCCTCTGACACCAAATTAAACTAAAATTAACATCTGGCTACATATACTGAGCAGGCTGACACATGCCCATTTTCTGCGTATTTTTTTTTAGACAAAAGTAATATTTTTTTCAGTTTGTGGGTTTCCTGTTATTTTTTTTTCTTTACTGAGCATAGATACACATAATGTTGGATGTATTTTTCTTTTTTTTTTTATAGTGAGGCTCACCCTGTACAAGGCCCAAGAGCCACTTGATGTAGAACATTACAGACATTAAAGAGGCATAACTTATGTGGACATGTGGGGAAGATAACAGTTAAAGCTAGACTTGAAGATATTAAGATCTTAGTGATCAGGAGTCGGTTCCACAGAGCAGTGGTGCACAGGAAGAAGTTACATAATCAAGATGTTGACATTCCACATTACTACAAATGAAAGTGAAGGAAGAAAACCCCTCATCAATATTGTAAAGAGTCATAACAGCTACTGAACTTGATAATCTGATTGCTGAAAAATTGTTTTAATAGAAATATTTCATAAATTTCAACTGAAAGTAGTACTGGCTGCTAAGTTAATAAATGCCGAATGTATAGAAATGGATGACGTTATCCATTTCAGGGCTTTATAAAATCCAAGATACATTCTTTCAATGAGAGCAAATAAAATTATGGAGTCTATCATAGTAAGTTTGAAGGAAATCTTCTGTAATTATATAAGTACAAAAGAAAAATTGAGGCTCCAATAATATTTGTTAGAATTTTTTTAGAACAAAGAAATGATGATAATGATGAATAATAATTGTTTAAATAAAAGATTTAATGTCTACAACACAACAATGCTACATCAACATAACTTGAAGAATGCTACATCAACATAACTTGATATCATGAATGACTGTAACATCGACAAACACCTTAAGTTACACATTCCAAAACATATCCAGAATTCTGTGGCAATGCAAATCTGCAAGTCACTGCATTAGCTGTGATGACATCAAAAGTCTGTTGTATGTGAATACACCAGTGCTTGTTATCTTCCACAGATTTGTCTCAGTATTTAATATTAAGGCCATAATCGGCATCAACAAAACTTGTGGGGTGAGGGAGTAGTAGAAAGCAAACGTTCTCTAACTGACTTCTCACAAAGTTCTGGCCATGGAAAACGAATTCCTACACACTCACTGCCTGGCCATTTCATTGACTGCCCCTTCAATTACTGTTCCATTCATAATATGGACACTGGCTGGGGGACCCACCACCACTTTCCATCCACTTGTGTTGAAAGGCGGACCATCTAGACAGGTTTTGGGTGTTCAATCTTTCAAAGGACCCTACTTTTATAACTATGTAAAAACACTAACAAAATTTTGTTCAGCAATTCAAATGCAGACTGGAAACAAGATTCCTGAAAAAGCCTCATCATTAAATTGAGTTAAAAGGAAAAAGAATTTATCTATTCATCTCTTAAGGATGTGTGAGAAATTGCTACAATTCACCAACTTCTCAACTCTTAAAATGCATGAAGATAATTACATATGCAAATTACTGACATCTCACCATGTGGGAATGAACAAAATGACAAAGAATATCATAAAATTTATACTAAAATGCTCTCAATCATCATAATAAATAAACTTTGTGATTTATATCAGCATGTTCATCTTGGTTGTTATACTTACAGTAGAAGACAGACATCTGAAGAAGGCCAGAAGGTATGGCTGAAATGTTGTTAATAACAAAGCATAAAATGTTCTAGCATTATTTTGTTATTCCTTAAATGAACAAGCTATATATATTTGGTTTTACTTATATTTCATTCAAGGCATTATTAATTTAATTTTAAAACTTACCTTTATTTAATGCCAACAAAACACAAATCCTTTCAAACACATCTCTTTCTCACTTGTTTGTTCTTTTTATCTATTCTCTCTTTATCCTTTGATTTCTTTCTTTCTTTCCTCTGCTATTTCCTGTTACCCTTTGTATTATAAAATCCAAGATATTGTATTGTTCTGTTACTTATAAAATATTAAATCTCATTCAGAAGAAAAATCAATACTGTCATTTTACTAGGAGTCTCAAAGGAATGGAACCATGGAAAATTCAAAATGGTAGCTGAAAACATTTTTCTTGGATTTTTCATTGACTTTGTTTTTGTTTCTTTTGGAACATGCTTTTGGTTTCTTGTCAAAGTAAATCAAAACAACATAAACCAGGAAATTATATACAAATTATTTCTATAATCTACACACATCCATACATGTGTATATGACCAACTTTCATAAAACCTACTTAAAGAATCTAAGATCTGCATACCTGCAGCCGATGTAACCAAAGTCTTTCACTCTCACGCCAAACATCTAATCAACAGACAGATACAACCAGACAGAAACAACAATATGTGCATACATTATCACCCAAAATCCAGTGTGACCAACTAGAAATATGATGCACAATTATGCCAACATCCCACTAACATCTTCAGGAATTACACACACACAGACACTACCAGATTAACACAAAAATGCCCACAAGAATCTAAATATACGCAAATGCACACATGTGCATGTGCTAGCACCATAAGATAAAGACACATGATGTCTACCTGACCAATGAAAAACAACGAACACAGAACTAAACTTTCTTCCATAATACATTTTCAAAAAACACTGATGAAGCTTAAATGAAAGTGAAACATGTCAAATTTATAAACATTTCTTATTTGTTACTTATCCTATCATTCTGTCAAATTCCAACCCATATTTGATCCCAGTTCATATATATAAAATAAAGAACAAATAAGAAACGTATATCAATCTAACATATTTCACTTTTATTAAAGCTTCGTCAGAAAATGAGTGAAAACAGAATGTTTCCTACTTGTTCTTTATCATCTTGTCGGATTATGATCTGCATTTGTTCTTTATTTCAAGCATAATGATATGTGTGTGTGTGTGTATTACGTTGGGAAAGATATGAATCCACAATTTCTCCACCTGGGTAAATAGTAGAACAGATTAGGTTCCCTAGCCTTGGGCTGAAACCGATGTAGGAGAAGGAAAACTCTGAATTCAAAACTGTATGTAGCCCTAACGAAGCAGATATTATGCAGCTAAGGAAAGGATTGTGACCATTGACTGGATGATCCCAACTATAGTTGAAAAAAAAAAAAATATTATTGAAAACATTTACCTATATCTTTTTTAAATATATTTTTATAATTTTATACAAATGTATCTGTTGAAGCCTATTATGAGGTGTAATTTTGAGGTAAATACTTACAATACATACAGGTAAATAATTAAATAAACTAGTTTTTGTGTTGTGCATTGAATACATATTTTTCCCCTGTATTTGTGTGAAACAGATACTTCCAAAAATGTACATGATTTAGGTTAACATATACCTTTACAAGCACATATATGTATATGTATGTATGTGTGTGTACACAGAATATCAGATTGTATTGCTTTTAACCAATTGATATTTGTAAAATTCAGGATATATTTATATGATAAATATATGAATTTCAGCTTAGAATAGATGTTTTTTTATTATTATGTATTGTGTGCATTTATTTATTTTTAAATAAAGCATTAGCAAATTATTTAACCTGGATTGCCTCAAGATATGAAAAGGTTGAAACCAAGGTAGCATGAGTGGCTGATCTCCTAATTTTTTTTTTAAATGCAAAGCTCAGTATGTTAAATTCGTATTTTGTTTATACGCACTTTTTAATACGACTGTTTCCTGGTCTAATTCAATTCTAACCATTAACTTTTTTATAATTTTATATATATATATATATATATATATATATTACACACACACTTTTCCACTAATGTCCTACAATTATGTAGGGGGTATTTCTATCACGCCATATATATATATATATTAGTGATTGATATTTATTTTTATTCCAGTATATAATGGTTTGTAGGAATATATATATATATATATATAACTGCAGCAGAAAAATTAGATGCTGTAAAGTTAACACTTGATGAGAACACAATGGAAATTGGAAAAAAGTTAAAGTGAAATCATATAAAAATCAAAAAGAAATGGAAAGACTGTGTTAGATAACAAGAAAAAAAAGAAAACAGGCTTTAAAAATATTACAAAAACAGATCTGGGAAGAATTAAAAGTGTACTTAACAACAATGATGGATTGACCAGAAAGAAAATATATGAAGAATCTATTAATTACATTATTCGAACTGTTATCTGCACCTTCATTGCTATATTCACAATGTTTCAGCTGTTGTACACTCTGGCTTTGTTCATTTGATTGGAATCTCAAACCAAACCCTTTATTTCATCCACTGTGGTAGATTGTTCTAGTTCCATGTGCAATGCTTCGTTCAAGTTTTGGTTCACCACTGCTGTAGCCTGGCATTGAACTCACCACTCTGAGTCTAGTCACTGGATTTAACCAATGCCTTTATGTACCAGTCCATGTGTCCTTGAGCTTCAAAATTCCTATCACCTGAAGAAGGCCGGAGCATACAACAGCTGTAACATTGTGAATATCACAATGAAGATGAGGATAACAGTTCGAATAATGTAAATAATGTAATTAATAATAATACCTCATTTCAGACAGATATTGAACAATCTGTTGTTGTGAATGTAAACAATGAGAGATAGTCTAAATTACTCAACCTCACTACTGTGGTCTTGTCAGTCATATTCCCTATCATGAAGGAACCCACCTCTCATCCAGCCAGCAAGTTCATCCAATATCGATCTACATCCATCATTAAAAATTATTGTTACTTCTTCATCTAACTTATGTTTCTCTTTCTGATCTTTACTTATGTTCTCATGTTTTTAGCTAATATTCTTAATATTTTGCATCTTTTGTCTCTGTATTCATTCATGAAATCAGCATCTTCAAATATTTTCATGCTGTTCAATTCACTCTTCTTACTTATTACCCATAGTATGTGAATGCGAGTATGTGGTTATGTGTATGTATGATGGAGACATTTCCAAAAATCATATGTATTCCTGTAGATATTTACTGGATGATGCCAACTTTAGAAAAAAAAAACAAAAAAAAACAGTCACATTTATAGAAAACCCATTGTTTAAAATTCACTTACAATGTGTGTGTCTTCACATGTGTGCACAAGTCTGGTTTCTATACAAACTCAGTCATTTATCATCATCATGGTTTCATGAAAATGCTTAAATTATAATGTAAATAATATTTTTTTTAATCATTTCACCCCCAAGCAAGGCAATAATTTCACTAAGATGCAAGTGGTTACTGAAAGTGAAAGAGATGACTTTAGTGAGGAGAAAGGACAATAAAAGAACAAGTTTTAGAAAGATAGTGATAATGGTTAATGACATAATGCTTAAAATATGGGCTGCAGTAGACGTACATCCCAAAAATACCTCCTACATAATGGTAAGTGGTATAATGCTTAAAATACAGGCTGCGGCAGACATACCTACCAAAAATACCTCCTACATAATGGTAAGTGGTATAATGCTTAAAATACGGGCTGCGGCAGACATACCTACCAAAAATACCTCCTACATAATGATTAGTGATATAATGCTTAAAATACGGGCTGCGGCAGACATACCTACCAAAAAATACCTCCTACATAATGATTAGTGATATAATGCTTAAAATACGGCTGGGCAGACATACCTACCAAAAATACCTCCTACATAATGATTAGTGATATAATGCTTAAAATACGGGCTGCGGCAGACATACCTACCAAAAATACCTCCTACATAATGATTAGTGATATAATGCTTAAAATACGGGCTGCGGCAGACATACCTACCAAAAATACCTCCTACATAATGATTAGTGGTATAATGCTTAAAATACGGGCTGCGGCAGACATACCTCCCAAAAATACCTCCCACATAATAGTAAGATATTAGTGGCAATGATTTCGTCATCTTACACTGGATAAAGCAAATATCATATAATGCTTAAAATATGAAGATATTTGAAGCAACAGAAATATGGTTCTACAGAAAGGTACTGAAAATACCATGGACTGGACATGAGAGCAACAACAAAGTTTTAGAGAAAATGTAAACAAAAAGGACACATACATATTAAAGGTATTATTGCAGGGTCACTGGAAAGCAGTGCATAACCTACTGAATGTTGTTGCGTAAATGGTTAGCAGAACAGGGATTGCAAGAGATAGCAAAAATACAAACTTTACTGAGAGCTACAAAGGACAGGAGATTGTGGAGTGCCATAATCACCTATGTCCTACAGATTCACCTCTAATTTTTCTGCAAGCTCACATGTTTCAACTGCACCTTTCTTCAACCATCACTCTGATAAATCAGTCTTCAAATTCTGATGTTTTCCAGTGCATACTTTGTTCTTAAACACAAAATTCCCTTTTTAAATCTACCCAAATATTTATAATGCATGATTGCACCTACTGAATAAGTTCTAGAGGTCTATTGCCTAGCTTATACTGCACATTTTCCTAAATTTCTCCAAATGCAATAGAAAATTCTCTTTTCTATCCCTTTTTGTGTGTGCGTGTTTTTTTTATGGAAATGGAACAAAGAATTGAGTAGCAACATTCTTTGTCAGTAAAAAAGGAAACAGCTACTGTTTGTATTTTTTATCTAGCAATACACTAGCAAAAATGAGAATGTCAGCATATGTGGCATGACTGATTTGCATGCATTAGCCTGCCATATATACATATCAGGTCATCTAATAAAAATCAGGTGAACAAGAAATTAAGTTTTTTCCATAGATAACATGCAGTTACATCAGTAGACAATATTAACAAGTGAATATTGGATGCTATTAAACATTACAACCAGAAAAAAAAATGTTAGAATATAAAATCTGTTATTTATAGATAAATGATTTAAGGGCACCTATGAAAATCAGAAAAAGTTGAAAATCATCATCATTGTTATAATCAAAATTATTATTAAAGAAAATAGTCATATTTTTTTTGACTTGCATTATTTTTTGACCATTGACAACCTGTGATTTACAATTCATTTCAATGGTAAAATTGTTTGCAATGTTTTCCTATAGAAAATCATTAGGCATGTATTTACACTGCACATATAATAACCTTATTCTGTGAGTAATGGTTTTGTTAATTCCTGACAATGGGTAATCACTTTTTCTTGATTTTCAATGCATAATATACAGACTTCATGAAACTTGCTCAAAAACTCTTTGGTAGAACCATCTTATTTCCACCCACCCCCTCTATTTCTCAGTTTTCTTTTAGTTCAGGAAATGAAGTGAAGAGTGCAGAAATGTTGAAAGTGTAATAAAATAAGTCAGTAGAAATAAGAAAAACTGAAATCCTGCCTCATCATCATCAGAATTGTGGAGTCGGAAGCAATTAAGGTGTCACCGGAGTCGGAAAAAACCATACAGACTCCAGTTGAATTTACACTTTACGTAAAAAGTCTTACATTATAGAGGTTTTATTTTTATCATTTCTTCTACTGCATATTTACTATTTCTTTTAAAGAAATTCATCACAACTTTCTTTAAAGTCATTTTAGTTTTTGTAGTTATTTTGTGTTTGCAAAACTATATATGTAAAAAAAAAAAAAAAATCTTACATTATAGAATTTTTATTTTTGTTATGTCTTTTACATCTTGTAATAGATTGTATATCAACTTCTGTTATAAAGTATTTTTATATATGTAAAATGTCTTACATTATAGCATTTTTATTTTTATTGTTATTTCTTCTCTATCTTTCAAAGATTTTGTGTCTAATTCTGTTAGAAAATATTGAAAACTGAACAGGTATGATATAAAAGCTATAATATCTTTATTCTTTGATGTAAATCAGTTATCATGATATAGGCCTACTCAAGTTAGGAGCATATGTATAAGCTTTATGAGATTTGTAGGCCATAATCACTTAATTACATAAAGAGGAGTCAGAACTGGATGTGCCAAAAAGAGAGGCATCAGTGTCAAAGGTTTTGCATTCTAATTCCACAGCCCTGGTCATCATCAGTCCCATTATTGGGTGTGGTCATAGGATCCCTGTATAACTAAGCACCTGAACAGATCCCTTCACATGTCCGAGTTGAAAACCAGAGAAGTATTCATTCATGCATATAGTGTTTTTAAACCACAGATGATGTCCTCCAACTTGAAGCTTCGCCTTCATCACAAATATACAGATATTGATTCCAGCCAGTGAGCCCACTTACTTGGCTGTTGACTTCAGTCTAGGAAGCCCTCTGCCTAGCAAAGTTGTGTCAATGCCAGTTTACCCTATTGTGTTAGATGTCTATTGACCTGACAAGAAAGTTTATCTGGCCTTTGAAACACTGCCTACATTTATATATTTAATAGTAAAATACAACTATCATTATTCTTGCATTTTTGTCTAACTACCAAAATTTGCTGTATCATTAACTTTCTGTACATGTAAACATTACAGTAAATAACTATTTTGTTGTATTTTTGTAATAAACTTACCTATGATATCACGTTACATGAACAGCAAGTTGGAAACAAGAAAAGCTGAATTTTCATATCAGAAATATTTTAAAAAGCAATGGTTTAAGTGGTAATATTTTAGTAACAACAAAAGTAAAAAACACCCATCCACTGGAAAAAGAGGTTGTCCTCTTTGACAATATTCAGAAGACTTGTAACTTACATGTAGTGGACAGGTTTTGGATACAGTTTTACCGCAACTTAAATAACAGGGAAAATTGAAGTACAATGTAACTACTGAGGAACAGAATACTTTTTTTGACATCATATTGGCTTAATATGTTGTCAGCCATTTTAGGACACTCATTGCTTTTATTGCCATATATGAATTGTCTTGAAATATTATCAATAAGAAAACCCATAAAGAAATTTCTTGTGTCATATCTCAGTAGCCCTTTCAGGATAATTATTGCCTTCCTTTACATTTATAAATTGTCTAGAATCATTTTCTGATTCACTGCTAGAGTAAAAAAGCCTGGCTAAAAGGGGGAAATTTATGACAAAATATCTCATCAGCTGTTCCAAGAACAAAGTAATTTACTGTGATATATTTCATCAGCCAATCCTAATTGATTAACTTTTCTTAATCTGAATTTTGCCAGACAGGAGTTTTTTTATGTGGTTTTACTTCAGAGTAATTTCCTTGTCTTTGTTTTTTAAGTTCACAATGTTTCTGAACTGTGAAGGCCAGACAGTATATGCAAAAAATGTGAAAAAAAAAAAAAAAAAAGCAAAAATCAAACAAAAAAGATGCAGAAATTAGTTTGAAGAAAAACAAATGATTCATTTGTATTTGAGTTCCCAGGTTTTGTAATTTGTGGAATACAGAAAACACTAATTCTGTTTCCTTTTTATATAGTCAGAAGATAGCGTCTCTCCTCAACTAAAAAGACTATATATATATTATATATTATATATATATATATATATATATATATATATATATATATATATATATATATATATATATATATATATATATTATTTATCATTTTTATAATTTTTTATTGGTCTAATGAGTTTGCATACTGGATTTTACCTTTCCTTAATTGACATGTCAACAGAACTTGGAATATGCCAACAAAAGTTTGCATGCTCTTATATAAAGCTAACCAGTATCTATTTTTTAACTCTAGTGTAAAATGAACCTATGTTCCTTTCTATGAATTTGTTGTGATTTTTGTCTAGTAAGACAAATTCAGCATCAGATAACATAACAAGTGTTGAGATGTTGATACATTAAACAACCTAACCTTTTCTTAAAAATCTTTTCTTAAACTTGAAAAGACAGCTTGCATGTAATTATCACCACAATTATACCAAACTCCTCAGTGACAATAAATACCAAAATTCTTTGACAGGTCCCTTCATCCAGATGCATTTAAGCCGACATCCAAAAATAAAAATCCCAGCCACTTATAATAAACAGTGGAGAAGTTTAATTTTTCTTCTGCATTTTCTCATCAGATCTTCAAAGAACAATATTTTCCTTTGAGGAAGTGCCTGATGTTGACGATGATTCTGACTGATTTTTGAAATGCAAGATTTTCCTCAAACACTTGTCAGATTCACTGTTCTATTCCTGTAATTCTTAAAACCTGAAGGATAAATGCAAACCCCTTTGGAGACAGTTATTCTTTTATTCTTTCTTTCTACTTTTCTTTTTTTAGTTCCTTTCTTGTTATTCTTTCTTTTTGTTTTTTGCTTTCACTTCTATCTCCTTTTTCATTTGATTTAATTATTTTACTTTTCTCATTTTGTCATTTTCTTTCAGTCATCGTTTGTTTTACTCATGTTTGCTTTTTATTATTTTTCTTCTCTCATTTTACCACTTATTTTTCTTTCATCTTCACTATTATCCGTTTTTCTTTTTCTTAACCATTTTCCTTTCCTTATTTTGTTTTTACTCTTTCTTATTTTACTGCCCTCATTTTGTTGTTTTCCTTCTTTCTTTCTTTCCCTGAGTGTCTTTTCCTTTCTTTTTTTTCCCATGATTTTTGAATTTTCTCTCTTTTCCTGATTTTGTCATTTTCTTTTTCTGATTTTCCTTCCCTGATTTTTTCGTTTTCTTTCATATATTTATTCCTTTGTTTTGTCTTTCCTTTTCATTTTCCTTCCCACATTTTTTCCTTTTCTTTCCATTTTCCTTCCCACACTTTTTCCTTCTCATTTTCCTTCCCACACTTTTTCCCCTTCTTTCCTTCCCACTCTTTTTCCCTTTTCATTTTCCTTCCTACACTTTTTCCCTTTCATTTTCCTTCCCACATTTTTCCTTTTCCTTCCCAGATTTTTTTCTTTTTTTTCCATTATCCTTCCCACACTTTTTCCTTTTCTTTCCTTTTCATTTTCCTTCCCAGATTTTTTCCTTCTCATTTTCCTTCCCACACTTTTTCCTTTTCATTCCCACATTTTTTCCTTCACAGATTTTTTCCTTTTTTTTCCTTCTCTTTTTCCTTCCCACACTTTTTCCTTTTCTTTCCTTCTCATTTTCCTTCCCACATTTTCTTTTACATTCCTTTTCCTTATTTTATTTTTCTCATTTTCCAACCCACATTTTTCTTTCTTGTTTCCTTCTCATTTTCCAAACCACATTTTTCTTTTTCTTTCCTTTTCATTTTCCTTCCCAAATTTTCTTTTTTTCCTTCTCATTTTCCTACCTACATTTTCTTTTCTTTTCGATTTCCTTCCCCCATCTTCTTTTCCTTTTCCTCCCCACATTTTCTTTCCTTCTCACTTTTCTTCCAACATTTTCTATTTCTTTCTTATTTTCCTTCCTACATTATATTCTTTCTTTTTCACCATTTTTTTCTTTTCTACTTGTTTGCTTAACTATTTTTCTTTTCTATTTTTATCTTTTTACTTTTACCAATTTTTTATTTTCTATTCAATTTAACTTTACATTTCCTCTATTTCTTTTCCATACAAACCTTATAATTTTCTATGCCACCAAACATTCATTTGAGAAAAATAAAGTTCAATAAGATTTAAATCATCAAAATATATAAATATGCATAAATTCATAAAGTATCAAAATTTCCCTTTCATTTTGTCATTTGCATAACTTTTGACTTAATGAAATGTGTGTTCACAGTAACCAAATGTATAACTCGTTAACATATGATTTTGAGTTGTGATGATAACTCTTTATTTCTTGTCTATATGATTTCTTTCGATATAGTTTAACATGTTTTAAAAATTGGTACTTGCTTTCTGTTATTATGTATAATAGTTCCATTCAATAACATGAAATAGGCTCCCCATTGGTCAGGGTTGACCATAGGTAGGATCCTAATTGTCTGCTTGGCTGGAGCATCAACGTGAGTGACTGTAGAGGCCAATGCGAGAATGACAATCTCTGTTGCAGAGGTCGCATGTGTTTTCTTTCTCTCGTCTGTTTGAGCAATCACTTTGCTTTCTGCGACTTGTGTCAACTTGAGCTGTTTGGTCAGGGTTCCTCTTCATTAAGATTGTATGGCTGCCAGGCTCTCTCAGGATTCTGTGTTGATGTCCACAGCATTTATGTTGCGTCTAACGACATTGCAGGACTGCAGCTGTGGCCACCCAGTGGGTCGCCTTTCACTGGCCAGCTCTCTATACAGGAGGTCTTCAGAGATGCGACCGTCTGGCGTGGGATGGATGTGGCCCAACCAACGGAGTCTGCACTGTCTGAGCAGCGTGAACATGCTGGGCAAACCGGCTCAAGACTAGACCTCAGTATTGGGCACCTTATCTTGCCATGCTATTCCCAGGATGCAGTGGATGTTTCTCACATGAAAGGTGTTCAGATGCCTTTCTTGCCTGGCATATGTGTTCCAAGCATCACTGGCATATATGCTGATAATGCAGGTGTTGTACACTGCCATTTTGGTCTTCAACGGCAGCTTGGGATTGGTCCACACAGGTTTTGTGAGGTGCACAAGTGTTGTGGCTGAGTTGTTGGTTAGTAGGTTATTTTGATATGCAAGTAAAGCAAAGGAAAATTATTATTTTTTTTATCAAGACAGTATTTTCATTACTTCACCCTCACTGATGACATTACTATCTTCTGAATGTTTCCGACTTTGACTATTGGATATGGGTCAGTATATTTCTATTCTTCTATCTTTTTGCTCAATTTATTTTTTAGGAGATCCATGAAGGTATTTTGTTACCTGACAGACAGCAACTCAGCCACAAAATTTTTAAACATAACCTCCAACCTCTTTATACCATCTGACATACATCATACATGATTTAATCTTTAATATTATAACAATATCTTTATTCTTCTTATTTTGTTCTTTATTTTGTTATTGTCCCTTTTTTTTATTATAAATATTTCAGTCAGTTATGCGCCATGCGTGATACACACTTAGGTGATCATATATATTTCAATACATGACTGACAAGGCGGATTTTTCCCCACAGTAGGTTGCCATTTCTTTCTCCGGTAGACCAGTCGCCATTCAAGACTATAGAACCTGGTCTGTCCTGCTATTTACCTATAGCTGGGGGTGAGAAGAAGAGGATTCATACCTTTCTCAAGAGTATTAGCATGTAAGTGAATGTAATGGATTCCACTGGAATTTGAACTTGGCTCTCCAATTCCTCAATCCGAGCCACTCTCTATTACTTCACTGGGCCTCCCTTAAATATTTACAGATTCAATTTAATTTTCTCAAAATCATTGAAACTAAAATCTCTTCATGATTCATGACCTTTTTCTTCAGAGCTAAAACAAAACGGTTGGTCATAATATGAAGTCAAAGTCTGACTGCTGAAGAGCAGGTCATGTGAACAATCTTGTTAGCCAATCAAAAGAGACCAAAGTGATCCCTCTGAAAACATAAATATACTGTGTTCTACATTTGACCAGTTCTTTTTGTCGTCTTCCATTAACACATTTACCATATGCAGCAGTCTCTACCCTCACTTACCACAGATAGAAGTTTTGTCTCATACTCCAGTGGGACCACACAAGTGCATAACTCACAAACAACAGCCTCCATCTAGACTAGTGCTGTTACTGTTTATCTGTCTTTTCTCTTCCATTTTGTTTCCTCATTTGCCTTACCATACACATGTACATAAAAAGTGTGCCTGAGCCAGTTAATCATATGATCTGATCTGGTTGCATATTTAAAATATAATAATGGTTTCAGCACTCAGGTTTACCATGTGGATAAAACAAATTCTGTTTATTTGCTTTCACTGTATTATTTAG
>CAHIKZ030000651.1:27500-50000 GCA_903632075.3 Acanthosepion pharaonis
AGGATCGTTTATTATCGAGCATCCTTATTGTTGAGCCAAGTCTGCACATGATCGGAAACTTGTTGAACATAACAGACATTGACTGAATCTTGTTTAATACCCAGTTGAACAAGTCTCTAGCAAGCGCACTGAAGTTGTCCGTCTGGTAGTGTAATCGAGACTTGAAAGTATATTGCACTGTTTGTGGCCCTATAGTCTCTGATGAGGTAAACCTGTCTTTATTTTATTTTTTGGGAGGGGGTCGTAAGAAGGATAATTCCCAGTTCCTGACCTATAGTGGATTCAACCAAGTGAAATCACGCAATGTAGTCTATAGAAATAAATGCTTAACTTGATTGAAGTCTTCAATCTTGAACAACTAAAAGTTTTTTCTTTTTTTTAATCTATATCCGAGATAATCTAAACAAGAGGGAAATCCTGATACTGCTAGTCTGAATTAAATGAGGATGAAACACACGCAAACTCATTGTGACTGATGAGGGTATTTACTAACATAGAATAAGCCAGTAAGCATGTTTATGATTTCACAAAACACAAACTTTGAGTAGAATTATAAGACTAAGTTGTATCTATCATGACTAGTATTTCTTTTTAATATAAATTACATACAGTATCTGTCTATATTTCTGAGATGAGGTATTATGTACACTATTTACATTATTCAGACTATTGTCCTCATCTTTGTTGCCATATTTATCACAACATTTTGGCTGTTGTATACTACAGGCTTCTTCAGGTGGTTGGAATGTCAAAATGAATCCTTGAGGACACATGGCACAGTGGATAAAGGCATTGGTTTGATCCAGTGACAGGACCCAAAGAGTTGTGAGTTCAAAACCTGTTTAAGGCAGTGGAGAACTTGGAAAGGTGAATTAACAGGAGATAACTGACATCCATTAGACATGGCACGTGGAACTAGAACAGTCTACCCCAGTGAGCAAAATAAAGGGTTCAGTTTGATATTCTAACCACCTAAAGAAGGCTGGAGTGTACAATAGTTGAAACATTATGATAAATATGGCAACAAAGATGAGGACAATAGTTCGAATAATGTAAATAATTACATACTTTTTCATGTAGCAATATGTTCAGCTGTTTTTTTTATTTTTTAAGTGAATGAGCCTAAAGCTGTCTATTTCTCAAACTGAACACAAATAAACTCTGATGAGCATCTATTCAGTGAAAAAGATTGCAAACCAGAAGTAATGGGGTTCAATCATCACTGGATAATTGTAAAGCATAGTGTCTATATTTTATCTTTGTGTTGTGTATGGGTTCTGTTTGGTTTATTTTGTTTTATGGCATATCAACCTCAATGGATTGTTTAATGCTGACAAATTTTCTTTTTATTTCTGGTAATATTTTTTTTCCAAAAATGTAATGTGTTTCTGGTAATAATTTTTTTTTTTTTTCACAAAAAAGTATTTCTGATATTAAAGGCTATTTTTACACTTTCATAGTGTTTTCCCCCCTAGTTTAGGGTTAACTATTTGCCCATAGCTGGAACCCTAGCAGGTGCTACCACCCCAGGTCCACCTAGACCTGGGAACACCAGCAATTAAGAGGTGGTTCCACGCTCCTCAAAACCTCCTGATCAGAGGCCTTGCTGTTGGACATAGTTTATCGTCTTACAAGGACGGAATTTATTAGGATTCTTTTAAAACTTTTAGCTAAGAATTTGCTTGACTTACAGCTAAAACCCTGGTTCTCGTCCCATCACCAAAGTTAAGCAATGTTGAATGTGTTTAGTACTTAGCTTGGTGACTGCTGAGAAATACCAGATGTTATAATCTATGCAACAGACCTAGCAAGCCAGTGATAGATACAACCCTACTACTTATACTAACAGAAGACCTCAATACGTGGAGATGCTTTGGGACTGACAAGTTACAAGACCTACCTGGGGTTTGACAAGTTAGAAGTTTGCTTCTTTCTCATTTCTACATTTGGTGCCAACATGTATTGCACAGCATCCTACTCTGATGAGCAGATTTCCCACTATACAATAATGGCTACAAGATTCTATCAAGATCTTTCATTAAATTCCAATTCATCAAAAATGAGTTAGTAAGCTGAAAACTTGGATGAATCTGCTTACTGATATAATTTCATGTGCCATGTCCCTTCAGGACGTGGGTGATCATGGTTTTTCCACAATTTCCTGTCCTTTATAGCTCTTAGCAGTGTTTGTTTTTTTTTTTATTCTCATATGTTCAGTCTGTAGTATTCTTAGCATCCTCCAATAGATTCACATTTCTGTTACCTCAAATCCATTCTTCATGTGTGAGGAGATTGTCCAGCATTATTTGCACAGGTATTACATAACAGTTCAGCACTCTTTTCTTTGTTTATAACGAAATTTTCCTGTTTCTTAATACTTTTCTATCTATAAAAAAAATCAAAACTTTGATTATTGCTTCTGAACCTGCACTTGAAAGTCATATTTGGCAGAGTCCCCCCGCTCAAGGATTTATATTTCAAATGGTTAAGGGAAATCTTTCCAGGGAACCATTTCAGTTCACTTATACATCTGAATTACTCAGTAAATCATCCAATTCTCTGTGTGTTATTTCCTCGGGATTTGGGAAATCATGGTTCTCCACAGCTTCCTGTTATTTGCTCTAATACTTGTTCAAACTATAAAATGTTACCACCTCTCTTTGTGATATTTGTGTGACAATCCCCTTGCTCAAACTTGTCAAGTAGGTTTCTCACTACTTTCCATTTTCTCATCTTCAATGAACTCTGTGTGTGTTATATTTTCAACACAGTCTTTCTTAATTATGTATCCCAAAAATTTCAGCTGTTACTTTCTGACAGTACCAATTTCTGTGTAGTTCTTATTTTCTTCAAAGATTTAAGGAAAATAAGAACTACATTTGTTTCTCCACATGCTGTCCATTGTATTCTCAGCATTCTCTGGTGCATCAAGTCTTTCTTCATTTGTGGACAAATTGTTCCTTGCATATTTAATATTAGATATTACATGACAGTTTAGTACTCTTCTTTTTCTTTGTCGTTAAGGAGATTTTCCTTTTTTTCCTTTTTTTTTACATTATTTAGTTTCTGATAACTATCTATTGGTATTCCAATGCACCTTTGGATTTCTGTATCATGCTTTCCATCATTTGATACGAGACTAGTCAGATAATCAAATTTCAGCACTTGATGGTTTTGACATCCCCAGTATATACCTTAGGTTGTCCCTTTTGCCGACAACCATGCATCCTGTTTTCTTAAAGTTTGTGGATAGCCCTCTCTTCTTGCTTTCATCAATTACCTTGTCTAATACTTCTTTCATTTTTTTTTATTGAATCAACCTTCATCTCAGATGTTGTCTCTGTAGTGCATATTGTTAAAGTTACATAGACAAATAAATCCTGGTAGGTCTTCCAATGCTCTTTGAATCATCTTACTATATTGTTTAAATCTGATGAAAAAACACATTCTTGTCATACTCTTCTTTCTACTTTTGTGTACTCATTTAACTCATTCTTAATGTGTATAAAAGCTGTTTGTTCCCAGAACAAGTTAGAAATTATTTGAATATCTTTTCCATGTAGATCAAGCTTTCCTAATATTTCAAAAAGTTCTTCAAGTTGTACTTTATCAAATTCCCCTGAGCAATCTGTGAAACATTATTATAGATCAATTCCCAAATCAATTCTGTCATGAGATTTGGGAGCACAAAATTCATGGGAATTATATAACAATAAACTTATTCATATGACAGCCCAAAATCAGATCAACAATTTCAAGCTTAACTTCTAAAAGAAAATGCTGTTTGTACTGCTGGTCATATATTGATTTTCTTTCTTTCTCCTTTGTAAGAAGATGTTTTTCTTTTCTTATTCCCTCCATCTTACTTCCCTCCATCTCTCCTCCCTTTTTCCTAATCTTTTTTCTTATCCCTCTTTACTTCTTTTCTCCTCCTGACCAACCTTTTCATCTTTTCCTATATCTTTCATCCTCCCACTATCACTTTTTCTTCTACTTTTTCATCTGTAATTGCCCAGATATTTTCTAAGCTTAGCATGAGACAAGTTCTCTTCCAACTTTTGCTCCAACACAACCATCATAATTTTTTTTTGCATCCTTTGCTTTTCACTCTTTTTCTTTACTCCTCTCTTTACTTCCTTCCAATCCACTTTTCATGATTTCCTGCTGCTGACACCTTCAAGCTCTTAAATATGAGAAACTTGCAGGAGCCAGGCTCCAACCAGTCTGACTGACCACTCAATGACCACATTTCAGCCATTGAATTATTGGAGTTGATTTCTGTTTTTCTCCCCGACCTTCACTTAAAATACAATCATATTTCCTCACAATAAGCAGACAAACTGCTGGACTACTAACAACTGTATCAAAACATCAACATTTCATGACGTTTTGTCTGAATTTCTGAGACATGGTATGTTTACTATGCTTTTACAATGTAATATACCAAGTACATCTGTATGTTTCTTTTTTTGTCTGTACAAGGAGGTGCAGGAAAGTTCTCAGCTCAACCAACTTCCCAAAATTTGACCAAATGACCCGACACCTAATATTTTATATTTGGGAGGAACTTCTTAATCTGATTGAGAACTTTTCAGTACCCCTTGTCTGTATCTTTAATATCACCATTGCAAAGAAGAGCTCTCTCCTTTGTATTGGTGACGCCTGGTAGCAGTGTCTTTGTTATGACAATAGCAGACGGAATGAAGAATGCAAAGAAAGAATACTTCCTGAGAACTCTGGAAAAAAGAATCAGGAGAACAAGAGAATACCATTGTATGGACATTCCTAATTCAGCAACGGGTGCTATTTATACCTTCATAACTAAAGTAATCAAAAGAAAGTTCAGAAAAATTAGAGACACCTAATAGAAAGTACAAATCACCATAGAGTTCTAGTTCAAACAACTTTATTGCTGTTTGTTGATATTAATTCCATGTACAGAATATACACTGTGCAAATAATGAAATGACACAAAATAATGTAATATATTTAACAATGTAATGTGATCAAAATACGCTGTAACTGGTGTGATAACAAGATATTTTACAATAAATCTTTGAACTGGATTTTCTGACTGTCAGTGAATTGGATAATAATTCAAGAGAATTCATAGTATGTAATGAAGGCAGTAATGACAAGAGATTTCACTAATATCTCACATTTTAACAGGTTCTCTACCTACTTGATTGAAATTAGTGACATTTAATTTAAATTTTGTTTCTATATTTTTTTGCAGGTGTTGTTATCAGTAACTATCATTGCTTACAATCATACTTATTATAAAACCCAGGTTGTGTGTGTGTGTTCGTTTATATATTGGATCGGATTTCCTACATTTTTCAACTGATTTCAGCAAAACTACACAGGACTATGTAGAATTACCTTGCAGTGGTTCTGACAGGGCCAAAAATTGGAAAAACACAACTGTTTTTGCACAAAATCAATTTGAAAACACGATTAAGAGGCATGAAAGGGGGACAACTCATAGCGAGTTATAATTATAAAACCCAGGTTGTTTGTGTGTGTGTGTGCATGTTATATATGGGATCGGATTTCCTACATTTTTCAACCGATTTCAACAAAACTTCACTTTTTTTTTTGGCTGGTAGTGTTTCTTATTGTCTTGCACACTTTATTTTTACATTCAGAATGCTTTAAAAATTCCATTTACAAGACAATTGTTTATAATAAAATTCTATTCAATAATATTCATAATGATTGAAAACAATGCTTTTGTTTGAGTTTGGGTTTAAACAATTTGTAAAAAAAAAAAACTAATTAAGACATGCGTGTCTGTCAACCTTAAACAATAATCTTTGTCAATTTTATTTTTCATTCTTTATGATGGTCGATACTTATCTATCTCTTACTGTTACATCCCTGGGCAATGCCAGGCTCTACTGCTAGTACCTAATAAGCAAGATATTGGCATTTACAGGTGGCAGCATCTATGGACAAACATCATGCATATGTTTTCGAAGAACTTTGACAGTAAATGTCCTTGAGTGGCTGATGACATATTCATCAATTTTATATCACATTGATTTTAAAATTAAAAAAAAAACTAAGAAAAATATCCTTCTAAAGGGTTAATATATTGCATATTGCAAGTGTTAAGTTGTTAAAGAGCTTAAATGTATATTTACTAGACATCACAAGTATTAAACTGATAGCCTTCAGATAATTAAAATTGTGCTTTAATAATTTGACCTGTTTCATCTGCAGTTGTAATAGATTCCACTTATTGACTTCTATATAAACTTATGATTTTTCCACTGGGGATAAAAATCCATTTGCCTCACTGCCAAGGGAGTTTGGGATTTTTTTCATGGTACTGCCAAGAAACACACCTTTTTGTCACATATGGTTGTGAGGTGGGCGTGCTGGTAAATACCTAAATCCTTATCTTTGGCTAGGATTTATATTTTAACCCAAGCTCTAGGGGGCCATCTCTCCAGGCTGTACCTCTCCCTAAAGTTTATTGTCTAGTGCCTGAGGTGTCCCAAAAAGGTTAAGTTCTGAGGGGATTTGAGAATTTTTCCACACATCTGGTTGTGGAGTGGGCATGCCTGTAAATAACTAAATCTATTTGCCTGGGATTCATTTATATTAAGCCCAAGCAGGCTTTCCCCACAAGCAGTATTTCTCCTTGAGGGGTGGGGCTGGAGTTATTGCCCAGTACCTGAGGCATCTCTAAAAGAGGAAGTACCAAGGGAGCTCAAGCAATTTTTGTGCTGTATTCCCGTTAAACCCATTTTAGACCTCAACCTTTTGCCACATCTGGTTTCAATGTGGGCACCCTGATAAATATCTATATAAATTTATTTGCCTAGTGAAGTTAGATTATATAAAAAATAAAACCAGATTAATATTGATAGCTCTATCTAAATATCACTCATGTTCATTCCTTTTGAAGTGCTTAGGGAAGTTAAGCAATATGGTGCCTGGTAAGTTCAAGAAATGATAGTTTAAAAGCATGTTTGTCTGTTAGATAAGCATCCTTTTTATGATAATGCATAAATTTTAATGATTGATCTTTTAAAATGGCCTGGTGCTAATTTTTATGAAATTAAAATGCGGTACTAACTACTAACCTCTTTCAAGGAAATATATATATTTCCTAATCGTGTTAAGTAAGACATTATAAGAAACTGATAAAATTTTTGGCACTGATTGATTTTGATGATAATAATCAATTGCTAACTTGAAGATAAAAATTATAATAATTTAAATTCATTCTTATAAAAAGTTTACATCATTAAGAAATACCCAGAACAATATTATTCTGTTACTGAAGAAAAATCCACCCAGCATGTCTTTATTCCAATCACCTGCTTTATTAAATGTTTTATTAAATATTCAGGAAATTTCTTCCTACTCATTACATTTGACTGCAAACATTCTAGGATAAAGTATTCCATTACTGAAAATTATAAAAATAATCCAGCCACCCCATTTATTCCCACCACCACTTATATCTGAAACTCAAATGTAAAATTTTGAGGGACCGATTGATTTTAATAACAATAACCGTCTAATGCAATTAAAGACAGGACATAAAAATTACAATAATTTACAGTGTTATGAAATTCCTTGTTGCAAAAAAGTTTACATTATAAAATATACCCAGAACTCTGGTTATAATAATTGGACAATTTTTAATTAATTTTAAACAAATGTTCATTTTCATCTTTCTTTGTTCTCAATCTTTCTTTTATCCTTCTCCCATTCTCTTTATTTTAGTGCCTTTTCCTTTATTCTCTTCATCTGTTTCCTTCTTTTATTTCCCACTCCCTTTATATTTATACCTTTCTTTTCTATTTTTCTTCTCATCTGTTTTCCCCCTCTCTTCTTTTATCATCTTCCTCTTTTTCTTGTCATAATTTTCATCTTTTTTGCAATGTTTCTCTCCCTAATCTTTCCTCCTTTTCTTTCAACCTTTTTCCTTCCTAGACTTTCTTTCTTTATCACTTCCTATTTGTCTCTTGGTTTTTGAAGCTAAAGATTCACTTACTATAGAAACATATTCATTTAAAAATACCGTAATAGCTTTTTTCTTTTTCTTTTAGCAAATGTAATGGTATTTGATGATGTATATTTTTTCAATTACTCTCTATTGATTGTAGGTTCAGCATCAAGAGGAAGCAATCATCAAACAGAGATTGCTTAACTTGTACACAGTCTTTATGCATTAAATATAATCTGTCTTCTTTAGATCTTACAGTGATAATAGAATTTAATTTTCTCCAAATTCAGATAAAGCAATATTAGTCATAATAAGTATCATCTGTCATCACATAGTAACAAGTCTTCTTGCTACCAATTGTTCTTTCAGCAAATCTTGATCACTTATGGTTGACATCTGAATAAAAGCGTTATTATACTTTTGGTTGATGCATTTCATTGTATCTTGTTGCACTATGCTCAGAATAAGGGCCAGCGCAAGGGCTCATACCTCCCATCTATGATGCAGAGCCACCCTACTTTACTACATCTCAATTTTAATAAGGTAGTATACATATAAAATACAAATTTTATTGTAACCTAAATATGTACAATAATAGATCATAAGCAATATAGGTGAAAAATTCAATATATATATAATAAATACAAATTAAAAACCTCTCATAATAGATCATTCCATCTTAAATAAATTAACAATATTTTGCATCAGTTTATAACTTGAGATTTTTCTTGTTAAAAAGTTGAATTATTTTAACACATTCAACATTATGGATAAAAAAAAAATTGTTTTTTTTTTGTTTTTTTTTAGATTTACCAAAAAAACAAATTCACAGATTTTGACAAAAAAAAAAAAAAATTACATAAAATCTTAAAATTTTTCATTTTTAATAGTCAGTTGTTCTTAGTTTAATTTGCAACATATATAAATGTAGGTAGAAAAAATGCAAATGCTAAGATATCAAGGATCACAAAGCACTGCCCGGGGACCCCAATCAGCCTTGGCACCGGCCCTGCTCATACTTTTGGATATTTAACCAAATAAAGAGAAAGTCACTTTTACACCACTTCAAACCTTCATGGCTAAGTGCCACCATAACACATACACTGGGACGAATCATTCCATTCATATTCCATTGGAAGGAAGGAAGTTTCATTCACACAGTTTCTTCTCTAAAACTGCTACTATGTGAAGCAGACTCCCAAGAGGATGCTTCCCTGATCACTACACTCTTAATGTCTTCTAGGGTCAAATGTTATAATTCTTACATAGCCTCATAATCAGTACTTGTTACCTCCTCCACCTATGTTGATACAACAACCTCATCCAGTAAACCTCTACCTTGAGTGTCTTTTGGGCCTTGGGTGAATAATTAGTTTAAAAAAATTATTGTAATCAGTTTGGGACAGAGCCGCTTAAGACAACATTAACCAAATATAAAAACCAAAACAATTTATATTCATTATGAAATTCAATTTATATGAACAACTTTATAAAAAAAATCCCAAGACAACTTTGATCATATGTGAATAAGTTTTTTGATTCATTTTAAAATACAAATTATAAAAAATATATATACTTATATATGGACAAGTAAAATAAAAGACTCAAGTTGGAGATAGAGTAAATTATATTTGGTGTTACTCAAAACTTTACAGAATTTGAATATATATATATATATATATATATATATATATATATATATATATATATATATATAAAATGTAATATGGAAATTTGCCAATAGCCTTTGTAAGCAGTTTCTGTGCAAACAGAGAGCAAGTGACTGCATAAAAGGAGACTGAGGAAACTTGTTAGAGTAAATATATTTTGTTAATGGTTAAATGTTAGGGTAGTACCTTGTACATAAGATTAATGTTTTATACTACCTATGTCCCAAAACAGCTATTAAATTTAGTGTCTGAAATGCTTATGCATCTGTAACAACTATTCTGGGACAGGACGAGTTAACTTTTATTTTGTCCAATATTGGTCATTAAAAGCACAAAGTGAATTTACACCTTTAAATTAGCCTGTATAAACATTGCAATATCATCCGATTCATTTTAGAATCACATGCCAATTATAGACTGCTACTTGAGACTTTTCCTTGTCAAAGACAACTTAAAATGTATAGAAGAGTTTACTGCATTTGCTAATGTCATAGGGGGTCCCCATCACTTATTATCCATTGGAAATACCTTAAAAGTAATTTGTCCTTTCATTATTCATTATGTAAATTTTTAAATATCTCCAGAACTTACATGTGAAGGTAAGGTATCTGTTCAACTAATGTTTACCCAGGTGTCATAGACAATCAATATTTGTAATATAAAAACAAACAAAGAGAAAAAGTACTATCTCCCTTCAGTATCTAAGCAATCATAGCTCTCCAGATTCCTTTTCTTTATTAGCTATCAATTACCATGACTTCTTGTGAAAGATAATAGAGTGACTTCCCATTTCCTTCTTCATGGGTTTGAATTCAGAGTAGTCCTTCACCTAAACTGGCTGACAGCTAAGGCTACTATTTAGCCCATAGGTGGGAGAAGATGAGATGGGTTCATGTCATCCCAAGTTTATTAGTGTTAAAGTAAACTCAAAAGACAAAGCCAGAATTTGAACTCAACTCACCAATTCCACTTTCTGACTGATAATCTTTATCTTATCTGCACATCCAAAAAACTAATCATCACACGAGACAGAATTATATCTTTAGAAAGGGAAAATATTAAATACTGTTTACATTATATTTTTATGAAAATAGCCTTGAGAATAAATGAGATATCAGCATTTGAAATGGAAGGAAATTTCACGACTTTGACATGTGTTCACACTGTAAACTAGTGCAGTTTGGGATACCTATTTTTATTGTAATATTAAATATAAATGGCAGAGACACTTTAGTATTTTTTTTTTTTATATAACCTGGCACTGGGGATTCACTTTTGAGTAATGTGTTTATTACATATTTTGTAGTCTATTTTATTACCAGCATTAAAGTAACAAGACTAACTTAGAATAAATATGATGTTAAAATGAATTACTTCCACATCAAGTACAAAACAACCAAAATCTTGTAAAACCTGTTATATACTAAGTATGGTTGCAAGAGAATAACCAAAAACAACAAAGTACTACTGGTGAGGCAGAAAGAAAAGGAGACAAGATATGTTAAAAGGTCATGTCAGGTTGGTTGTCTAGAGTCCACTAATGAACTTAGTACCTTCTTGCCTACTGCCTTGAGTGTTGCAAGTAGGTCCTTTTAAGCATTCATGCTTTTGCTTTAGTGGAAACATTCAGGATTGGCTTCAATGACTAAAATTTGTATTTTATACTTGGGGAGGGGTTTGTTTTTTGAATCAGATCAATGCCCGGCTCCCTGGATTCACAGCCAACTGACAGGTTTTGAGGAGGAGTAAATTAGAAAGAGATCTAATTTGAAGCAGAGTATAACAAACCCAAAGTTGCCCTTTGAACAGGGCTTAAAATACTGCATCCCCTGTAGAGAAACAAGACTCCAACCACAAAAGTGGCCAATTTCTGAGTGGATACTTACTGATTTGTATATAAACTAGACCTATGTCTACCCATTTGATTCTAATATAAGCCTGAGCTATCTATTAATTCATAGAGGTTTTAGTTTTTATCTATATAACTTATATTTGAGATTAAATACCCAACAAGGATAGATATGTTGTTAAATTAACAAATTTAATCTAAAACCCAAGGTTGTTTTATAAATTTCACTTCAACAGGAAAATTTTGTTAGAAACAAAGAAAAGAGAGTGTTGAACTGTTATGGAACATTGGTCCTCTTCTATGGCAATGAATTCTGGACAGTTTCCTCACAGATGAAGACTAGACTTGAGGCAACAGAAATGTGGTTCTACAGAAGGATACTGAGAATACAATGGTCTGAACATATGAATTATGAGAAAGTTTCAAGGAAAATAGAAATAAAAAGGACACTTAGAATCAGAAAGAGGTATTTGAAATTTCTAGGACATTTAATGAGGAATGAGGGCTTGGAGAATCTGACACTCACGGTAAGAAGGACAGAGGGAAAGAGTGAGTAACCTCTCTCTAGCAAACTTTTGTGAATGGATAGCAGAACAAGGAGCAGGAGAAATAGTGAAAGACAAACCTTAATAAAAGCTCCAAAGGATAGGAAGTTGTGGAGTCCCATGATCTCCCACGTTCTGAAGGCATACGGCATATAAAATAATCTCTCTACTTCAGTTGTACATGATTGTGAGTGTGTAAACACACGCAACTTTGTGCCGGTATGCATGGTGCAAGGGAGGTAATTTGTTAAAACGATATAAATGAAACTTGATTTGTAACTTTGTTTAATATCGGTTTTCTCCCTTGACGTTACAGTACAAAAACGATATTACAAGATCTGAACGTGGTTTACTCTCTGATACGAGTACTGAGTACCCAGTGAGGATGTAACCCATTAAATATAGCCTGTGTGTACTAGCTTAATAAGCATTGCTATCGAATTGGTGTTTATTTCAGTTTTTCTATAACAACGCTGTAGCATATAGTTATTAAAAGAATGAGGAGAGATTCCACGGTATCTATCTTTTCTAAAGTTAGTCTATCTTGGCTATCAAGTCACAAACACACTATTGACACTATAGTATAGTAGATTGACTCTATAGTATAGTAGATTGACAAAACAAAAAAAAGCGATGGATGAAGTTGTTTAGCATTACGAATCCATCCATCGTTTGTTTTTTGGGTTTTTTTTGGTCAATCTTCCTCTGGTTTCTTGTTTAGGATTGGCTTTCTGGTTTTTTTTTAAAGTAGTCTCATTTTCTTTCACTCCTAGTAGCCTCGTGTATCTTAGTGGTATTATCACTTTGCTTGGGATTAATTGATTAAAAAATATCACAAAGATGCACATATCCTGGAACATATCCTCAAAGGAAACTTAAGTGTAACCTTTTAATAACATTTGATTTTTATACATACAATTGTGAATCAGTAAGTTCGGGGCTTGTCATATAATACTTGCATTTTTATGTGAGATTTTCATTTTATAATGTTTAATCAGTGATTAATATTGATCACTGAATTAAGTATATTGACAAGAAAGAAGATTCTATAGAAAACAAGACTTTGTGTAAAATTATTTTTCACCATAAGACTTCAGAATTATTAACTTTATGACAAATATTTGACTATGGAAATATATACATAGACAAATTCTACATTTTCTATAAAAATGTGAAAGAAATAACCACACAATCACTCCACAATGCCGCATACTCCAGTATTATAGGAATTGTCGGATTTCAAAAGGAAAAGTATCAAATACCATAATGTCTAAGTTTTATTTTATGAACTCAGTGATCATACAGTTTAATAAGAAAAAGAAACCCCTTTTTGTACAGAGTGATCAGGATCATCAGAAAGGTGTCTTTGTGCAATGAGATATGAAAAGTGTCAATGTGCAATCAAATCATCTGAAAAATGGCAGTGAATTATCCCCTTCAAGTAGGTTATTGTGGCAGAACAGCCAGAAGAAAGCTACCTTAACTAGTCAGCATTCAGCACAAAAAGCAGTAACCAGTTTATAAGATATCTCAGACTAAACCTAAAGATGTCAAAACAGAATCTTCATCACATAGGTTATGAAAGAGCAGTCAGAAGAAAGCCACTTTTTAAATGTCATCATTCAGTAGAAAAAACAGTAGATACAGTGTAACCCGGATATAAGAGAGATTTTCTCTGGTCCCAAATTAGAGCCTGTGTTAATGTATATAAAATAGACCAAACCTGGATATAAGAGACTTCTTCTCTGGTCCCGACAACTCTCTTATATCCGGGTTACACTGTAATTAAAATGGTTGAAACATACCCTTGTAGTTCTGGTAAACTATGATTTTGTTTTAAACAGTTAATGTGTTTGTGTCTATATATTTCATAAAGAATTTCAACCCATTTTGAAGAAAGAGTAAATTTTAATTTGGAGTGCTGAGTGCAATTTGGAGCACACGTTATTCAAGGTTTCTCAAATGTATGTAAAATATAAGTATCTATTCTTCAAAAGAAACTTCTGATATTCCAACATCTTTTTTAAATATAGGGTCCCTTCAAAACCATTATCATGCCTCTCCCCAGATTCATTTCTTTAACATCTGTGAATTGCCATGACTTCTTGGAAAAAATAATGGTGTGAGTTCCTATTGTATTCTCAGTTGTGAATTCAGTGGTTTTCTACTAAACTGGTTGCCACGTAATGTTACAGAACTCAGTCTCCTCTCCATAGCTGGAGGTGGGGGAAAAAGAAATGATTTCATGCCTTTCCCAAAAGTATTATTGTTAAGTAAACATGAGATTCCATAGAACCAAAACAGTTTCAAGGATGGCAGTTACAACAAGTTATTAATCCTCCGAATGGATTATCCCAAGCATAGGCAATGTTTTATATTTTATTTTTTTCAGAACATCCAAAGTTAACTCATTCATGAAATAGCTTTTGATGTTCGACTGAACTAAAAATGATTAGAAAAAGTGTTAATATTTGTCTTCATACACCAAGCAGCACTCATTTTGTTAGATCAGTGACAATAAAGAAAGTTAGAATTTTAGCTATATTTTTTTAGCTTAATGTGACTATGATAGAAAAATTCTTCTCAACTAGCTGGCAAAAATTTTAGCCAAGGCTGGTGTGCACTACCCTCAAACACTTGACAAGAGGTGGGAGGGGCTAACTGGATTACCGGGTATTGCTTTGTGACTATCTTTATCATAACAACATCCAAAATTCAATCTTTCCTAATCGAAATGGAGTGGACAAACCCACAGGCAAATTTTGGTGCACAGAATGATCAACAATGGATAAGTTTATTCATTTAAAAAAAATAAAAAAAAATCCTATACTCATCTATACACATACACGTATGCACAAACACTCACAAATATGCTCTTCTTTTCTTTAGGAAGAAATTTGTATACAAGTAAAACGTCTTGATACTTAATATCAAAGGGCTATCATTTAAGCTGAAAAAAAACAACAACTCTGAGGTAGACAATTTATCAAACACCTATTAAGAAGTCCTTTTGAAGGACAAAATTCATTACTCAGGGATTTTCTGTTATGCTAATCCCTTACCCACTCATTAATGTGAACAAGTTCCAAGATAAGGGCTGTATCAATAGATCAACAGTACTCAGACTCCATGTTAATATACAATGCGTCAGCTTTGGGAGTTAACATTGTACTCTAATATCACACATTCATACAAATGCCTTTTCATTATCCTGTGATACATTATTCAACACTTTTTGCATGCTATGACAATGCAGGAAGAGATCTAGATGAGTCAACTTAATGAGTCAAGCATCATCACATCCTGTTTCATACTTATTCAATAGGGGGACATGTCTGACAATCATGCCAGCCAGGGAAGTTGTTAAACATCTTTCATAGCATAGTGAGTAGTACAAAAACCTTTTTTGTTAGGAATTATCCCCTCAGAATAGCACATCACATCCCTATGCATAAATGTCAGAAGAATAGTTTGAACAATCTTCTAGACAGATATGGTACTGTTCAATGTTCCCGCCACAAACATCAAAGGCAAAATAGTGTTATAATCTATGACCTTGGCAATTATTAAATAGACTGGTCCACTAATAAAAAAATAGGCAAATTTCTTTTTTAAATCATTTTTGTAGATTAGCATTCATTTGACCTTCCTTAAGCTGTGACACTTGTCAGAATAAAAAAAAGTACTGATTTTTTTTATTATTTTAGAAAGTAGGTCCTGTTCACAATATTGTGACTACTAAAATTATTTCTACCAAAATCTCTTACTACTGTTTACAAGTGGATCTGTCTATTTAAGTACTGTCAACACCTTCAATATGATGCCAGGATTTGGGCTTGTGTGTTCAGAATTACTATCCTCTGAGAGATATTATTCCTTAGGTCTACATTACATGTGTAAATGAATATCACTTGCATGAAGGTAGAACTTGATCTCATCACTGAACACAACAGAGCATAATTCAATCTTCCAAGAGATCTTATGATGTCACAATATGGCAATGTTTTAGCACAAATGTCTGTCTGGTGAGAGATATGCATGCTTATTATCCTACAGCAAATAAATTATTCCCTGCAATCTATACTGAGATTACTGGTGAGCCACATTTGTGCTTATCTGTACTTTAAAAGACATGCAGTTCACCAACACAGCCCTTATAATGCATCAATCTTGATGAATCTCTTTATGACATAACTGTTCAAAATCTGTTCTCCCAGTGAAGGAATGTGCATTCAACTACTAAAGTTGCACAATAAATATGTATGGGAATTCACCTAAATGATCATCCAGCTTCTTGAACACCCACAAGCCAAACCACACATATACACACACATCATTATCATCACTGGTCTCAGACATCATTTCTAAATTAGATTCCCGTAAGGCAACACTACACCTATTACTACATTGTACTACTCACTATGCTATGAAAGATGTTTAACAACTTCCCTGACTGGCATGATTGTCAGACATTTCCCCCTATTGAATAAGTATGAAACAGGATGTGATGATGCTTGACTCATTAAGTTGACTCATCTAGATCTCTTCCTGTATTACCTCACTGGTTCCTATTTTCCAGCTTGTGCAAAGTCACTCTCTATATTTTCTGTTTTTAAGAACTCTGGAGAACCATCAGACCTTTCTAACTATCACCCTATTAGTCTCCTATTGCTTTTTGGCAAAGTATTTGAGGCTTTAATCAATGTTGAAGTGGTTAAGCATCTTACCTCTCACGACCTACTCTCTGACAAACAATATGGCCTCTGTTTTGCCAAGTCTACCACTGATGTGATAACAGCCATCACTGAAAATGTATATCAAGCTCTTTGATAATAATGATGAAACTCAAGCTGTGGCTCTTAATATCTCAAAGGCATTTGACAGGATTTGATATGCTGGTCTTCTACATAAGTTCCAGGGTTATGGTATTACAGGACGATTGTTTGATTTAATCCAATCATTCCTATCAAATAGTGAAATGAAGGTTGTTTTGGAACAAGCTTGCTTCCAGATCCTTTCACATAGACATCCTGGATCCTATGCTGTTTCTGATCTACATCAATGTTCTTCTTGATGTCATCAGTTCTCTAGTAGGCATTTATGCAGATGACATTACCATTTACTCCTGTCTCAATAGTAAATCTGTCAGAGCTGACAAAATTAACCTGGCCGCTGCTCTTGAAAGAGACCTCCAATCAGTGGTTAACTGAGGCAGGAGATGGCTTGTCAATTTTAATGCTTCATTTAACCAACATAGAAAAACATTCCTGCCTGCCATCAACATAGCTAATGGTAGACTCATGGAAAGCAATACTCTGCACCTTCTTGGCCTCACACTTTCAAATGACTTGAAGTGGAATGATTACATTGAATCAATAGCTGCATCTACTGCAAGGAAAGTTGGGTCACTGTGTCATGCCAAAAGGTTTTTCTTTTCAGAATTCATCTTGCACATTTAGAAAAATATAATTCATCCGTGCATTGGAGACTGTTGCCATATCTGGTCTGGTGCTCCTGCTATTCATCTCGAGGTCCTTGACAAATTCCAAAAGAAGGAACTGCAATGTAATCGATCCTGATGTGGTTTCCTTCTGTCTTTTCAATAAATGCTTTCATGGCAACTGCTCTGAAAAGCTTTTATCCCCTGGTGCTTCAACTACATGAATTTAAGTGCACTACTAGATTGGCATCTAGGTCCCACACTTTTACCATTGAAGTAATTACTTACCACCTGTGGAACTCCCTTCTGTTAACTTGCTTCCTTCAAAAATACAATCTTCAAAAATTTAAATGTAACATCAATCACCATGTTCTATCTCCTTGAATCCTGTTCAGCTTTCATACTTTCCTCATTCCCCACCATATCCAATCTTTTCTCTCACATTCACACTCTGTAACCCCTGCATACTAGTAGCATTCCTGCCTTGCTTGGGGGGAACAGACTGTCGCCTCTAAGTGTTGACTTCTATGTTCACTTTTAAGAATAGTAATTGTTGGTTATTGGAATTCATTCCGTATATACCAATTATATACTTTTGTGTATATATATATATATATATATATATATATATATATATATATATATTGGTTAGTTGGTTGAGTGGTTTTGTTTAGCAACATACCAGCATTTATAGGCTATTGCCAAAATCAAAACATTTTGTAAATAATTTTATGCTTTCAACTACGCATATTTTTTACATAATATTATATTTTTAAAATAAAGCTATGTTTTTTTTTTAGATATATAGTTTGTAAATTATAAAAGGTATTATTGGTAATTTTGCTATAAAAATGTACTTTTTACTTTTATTAGTGTTGCATTGTTGGTCATTTTTTTTTAAATGTATTTTTGGTTGTTTTATTATAAAAACATACCGTTGATTTTTGTTTGCAGTTCAATATTTGCCTATGGCTGGGACACTGACAAGTGGTAGAACCCTGAGTCAGGGAGGACCTCCAATCTCAAAAGAATTGTTGTGTTCATCATTTTTCTAAGACAAAATTGTTGTGTTCATCTAAAAATTAATTTTTTTGCATGTGAAGTGAAAAACACTAAAGTTATGTACTGTACAGTTTAAAATTTTATCATGTAGGCTCAGGTAACTAAGTTATTATAATGTCTAAATATTTTTAAAAAAGAAAAATCTATTTAAAACTATTAGTTAAGACCTACATATTTAAACGTTATACTGTAAACATTTTAAAACATTTGTGCAGTATTCATAATTAAGTGTTGGTTTCAATATTTTAATATAGATAACGTAAAGAATTTTAGGTTTATGTTTATCATTTTCATGAAAAATTATAGATGTATTTTCAACAATTTTTTGTCTTAGAAAAAACAAAACCCTGATGATGACATTGTGCTAATGTCGAAAGTACTTGGAATAAAATGAATATTCATCAACATGGTAATTTTTTTTCTTCCTTTAATAAGGATACTAAGAAACTTGTCCATAATTACAAAAAGATCCTATTAAAAATAAGTAGACAAAACTTGTCTAAGTTATTTAATGACACATGCTTTTAAAAATATTCATTGTTGTTCTAACAACTGTTTGGATGATTCAATTCATTCTTTATGTTGTGTGTTTTGTCAACAGAATGTTTCTGCTGCCAAATATTAAAGACTTCTTTAGATGTAAATCTGCCTACATTTTTTAGAAAAAAAAAAACTTGCCTTTTCATGCAGATTTTACATAAAATGAAGGCCTTTAAATATATTTGTTGAAGATAAGAGCTCACAGCAATAGAATTATAAAGAAGTAATTAAGCTGAACAACTCTTGAGAGAATAAGTAATGATTTGTGGGGGGAACTAATGAAAATGAAGGATTATAATGATGTCTGTTTTTTTTTTTACATCAATACACACTTATTTAATGCATATATGTTATCATTTTTGCAGAATTATTGAAATATACAGATTAATTTGTTTCTAAATTGCAAAGAAGTGTTTTGGAGTTTTTCCAATTAAATAAAATTCTATATTTCAGATGAATCAGGACAAGTGAAAGTAAATCAGTAAAAATCAAGAGAAATATGATAATTAACATGAGAGAGAGAGACTCCCTAACATGTACATTTTACTGGTAGAGACACTGATGGCTGAAGAAAGTAGAAAGATTCATAAAATAATGATGATGATGTTGCTTAAAAAACAAGCTAAGAGAAGGATTGTTATGATGATGTTGATGATCAAAACAACATTGATGACATATTAAGGAAGCTGAGCAAAAGACACTTGGAATGGATGATAGTGATGATGATGATTCCTGATGAAATGAGAAAAACTCCTTCAATAAGCATTATATTAATGATGATATTGATGATGTTGATTGAAGTAAGTAGAAAGTAAAGATCCATAAAATGGATTACATGGAGAGAGAGAGAGAGAGAGAGAGAGAGAGAAAAACTCCTACAATGTGTATTATATTGGTTATGATATTGATGATGCTGATTGAAGAAAATAGAAAGTTATGATTCATAAAATGCATTATACAGATAGACTCCTAAAATGAGAATTTTACTAGTGATGATGCTGATGATGTTAACTTAAGAAAGTAGAAAAATCCATAAAATCATGACAACGTTGTTGAGAAAAGACCCTTGAGGTGATTATGATGATGCTGATGAAATTTCCTGCTGAAACTGATCAAGTGCAAGATCCTTAAGATGATGGTGATGATGCTGCCGGATGAAAGTTTAAGGGGATGTAAAGAGAAACAGATTCATGGGCTTCATTGATATCTGGAAAAATTGTTTCATGCTCTCCTTGATCAAATTCTTAGAACTGTCCCATCAAAGTGAGAAGCTGATCTCTAAACAACTTCAACTGTTATTTCATGTTTGGAAGAAAGACATCTTTCACTTTTAAATGTTTTCAGATCTAATGGGAATGTTTACTCATGCTTCATTTTTCTCTTTTTCTTTTTCTATCCATTTCACCCTTTTACTCTCCCTCTCTTTCTACTGATCCTCTCTTTTTACCTCTTTACCTATCTCCCAATTATCTCCTCTCTCTCTTGCTTTTAAACAATTTAAGTTAATTTTAGAATGGCCCAGTGTCAAATTGTGGAAATGATCTGTCTATATTCCTAAGATAAAGAATTCTATTTACATGGTTCAGACAGTTGTCCTCATCTTTATTGTCATATTCACAATATTTCGACATTGTACACTCTGGCCTTGTTGTGATATACATTGAGATAGCCCAGTGGATAAAAGCATTGACTGAAGTAATCCAGTGACTTGACCCAAAGAGTTGTGAGTTCAATGCCTGGCCACAGCAGAGGTGAACAAAAAATCTTGGAGAGTTGAGTTACTAAAGGAAATTAACTGAAACTGAGATATCCAGCAAAGACATGGCACGTGGAACTAGAACAATCTACCCTGGTGGACAAAATAAAGGGTTCAGTTCAAAGTTCTAAGGTATATTACTTGAATAAGGCCAGAGTGTACAACAGCCAAAACATCATGAATATGAATATGATGAGGACAACAGTTCAAACAATGTAAAAAATTTAAATAGGAAAATGATAGTAGCAAGATTGTACAGCACCAATCTTTCATGTGTGGATGGTCTGTCTCAGAAATGTGAATTAAAAATGCATGCATTTTACTTAAGCTGAACTACCCTCCACTGCCAAAATAGTGCTAGTATGCCAAAATTGAAGTACAAGTGGAAAAATTGATTTGGTTAGTGATTAAGCAATTCTCATGGTGAACTCTTGATCTAAATCCTGTGGAATATATCTGAATCATTTTGATTTGTATAAAATAAGGAAACTAATCAGAAAAAAAAAAGCTCTTCCTAAAAAGATTTGTATACGAAATGGAACTTGGTTGAATTTTCCAGAATGACTTAGCTCAGTCTTTTGGCTGATGGATTTTATAGCATATCAGCTCTTGTTAGATTCCCTGTAGTGATATGTAAATGAGGTACTGTATAAAAGGCAGTATCGCTATACCTATAGGAGAGTTATATTCTTTTGACAAGACTACTTCTGTCAGAGAGAATAACTATCATAACAATATGGTGTTGCCAATCAGTTACTTACCCATGATGGAGGATCCTGAGTATGTGGAAACCTGGGTAAGGTGCTTCATAGCATTGGCGAGAGTAAAAAAGTTAAAGGACATCAAAGCTAGTAGAGGCGAAAATGAAGTTACAGATTTGTTTTTAACCTTAGCAGGGTGTGAAGTCTTTAAGAAAATTTCTGTCATTATCTTTCCCAAAATGTTCAAAGATATCGCAGATGAAGAAATTGCTGTCATTATAAAAGCAAATATACGAAGAAAAAAAAATATTGGTCATAGTGAAAAGAATGAAACTTCTCGAAAGTAGACAGAAACCAGATGAAACTATGATGCAATATGTTCAGTGATTGAAAGAAGCATTGAGATATGAGTTTGAAAGAATGAGCTTGGAACAAATGGCTATCGAAGTTGAGCTAATTTTGCCAAAACTTATTGAAGGAATGTTAGACATCATTTACAAGTGTAAAATTCTAGAGCAGCTTCATGAATCTGGAAAAGTGTGGAGTTCTTAAAAACAATTGTAATTGATTCAAAGATTTAATGCTTCCAGAGTCAGCATGGAGACTTACACAGCTGCTAAAAGCTTACTTGTATACAGATATTGCAATAAGAAACATGAAAAGAGCAAAAATAAGTGTCTTGTCTTTGGGAATGGTGTTTTCTTTTCTAAAATGAAGAATCATTTCCAGACAGTATGCACTGATGAAAAGCAAATGGAAAAAATGGAAAATATAGATCCTCTGATTGAAAATATGGAAGTATTTGAGATAAATACACAGGATAAAAGTAGGGAAATGGTGAAGTTAAATGGAGTAACTTTACTCATGCAAGTGGATATCAGAAGTGAATTTTTAAGAAAGAATGGGTAGATCAAAGTTAAAGAAAAATAGTCTCCAGTTGAAACAGTTTGATGGGTCTATCATCAAAATTT
>CAHIKZ030000651.1:57500-172500 GCA_903632075.3 Acanthosepion pharaonis
TCCCAAATATGCACGTTAAAGTAACGCGAACTGACAACGTCCAAGAATTTAAATGAAACCTGTCGTGTAATTTATTGGGGTTGTTGTAACGTCTTCCTTTAATGTAGTTCTTATCGTTCACCCCTTAGCCACCTTTATCTAGAGACGAGACACGTTAAATTTGAGCAACATCCAGCCGACACACTGGGGTTAAAATAGGAAACTAAAATGATACATATGACACACTCATATCCTCTCTCCCACCTCACTTCCTCACTTCGTTAACTTTGCGTATACTTGATGAGGTCCGTAAAAAATGTGTGAATTTCTTTTCATTTCAGCTTTTGGAAGTAAAGTCTGATAATCTAGAACCCTGTTAAAGGGGTTATGGTGAAATAGCTTATTACATGGAATCTTAACGTGGTCTGTCTTTTATTCAAACATATCTGCTCTGAATTTTACATTGAGCTCTCTGGATATCATCCTCCTCAGGTCTACCCATACGGATTACCTAAATTTGCATAAACTCATATATATATATATATATATATATATATATATATATATATATATATATATATATTGGAGGTACAGTGGAGTAATTGATACAGACTTGGATTTAGAAATCAGAGAGCAGAGTTTGAATTCCACTCGAATCCATTACATTCACTTACATGCTAATACCCTTGGGAAAGGTGTGAATCCTCTTCTTCTCCCTCCAGCTATGGGTAAATAGCAGGGCAGACTGGGTCCTATTGCCTTGGATGGCAACTGGTCTAGGAGAAGGACAATTCTGAATTCAAAACTTGCAAAGAGTCGTTTGGGGACGATGGTTCTACACAAAACCTTCACCACTATAATCAAATCTCATGTGCTGGCGTTGGACTGTCAGTTTCCTAGGAACTGATCTGCTTGACCCTCATACGTCGAATTCGACAGGAGAATGGAGTGTGTGTGTGTGTGTATATATATATATATATATATATATATATATATATATATATATATATATATATATATAACACATGTAAGGCGTTGCTGAAATGTTTGCAACTTGATCCACTTCCCAAAATCTGATGGGACATCAAATACTTTGAAGGGAAGAACACCTTGTTCAAGCTGGGAACTTTCCACCTCTTGATGAAGAAAATCGATGTTCTAATACATACAAAAAAAAAATGATACTGCATAAACTCAACAAAGTCAATCTTTTGTCCAGCCCAATGTCTTCCTGATGTCTCACTCTTTTCCAACTCCATTTTTATTCTCTATCTTGCTACTATTACACTTAAAGAAATCAAGTTTAAAGAAGGAATTTTTTTTTTACTGAAAATATTGAATATTTGATCATTTTGAAAGTCACAAAACTCTGTCTTGTTGATGCAGGGTCTGTGTCATAGCTGGATCTAAAAGCCGTACCCATAGATTATCATAATGCAATAAACAATATGATCCAGCTTTAAAATATTCAAGAGCAGGTTCAACTGAATAGTTTCAGTCTTATTTTTTCTGTTAAAAATCATGTTAAATTTACTTTTATAATTGTTTCTTCTTCACTAAGACAGTGATTTTACTTGTTTTTTTTTTTTAATAGTGTACATTTTGATTTGACAACTGTGTGTTATACATCAACCATAGCTCTAAAACAACAAGTTTCCTACAATCTTTTTCTTTTAGGTGCCACATTTCTATAGTGTAGGTAGCAGTAGGAATAATTAATGCATAGAATAATAACAAGTAAAATCACTGACTTAGTGAAGAAGACAATTATGCTGGTTTGAATAGACCAATCTATTTATACGCATCAAGCATTTAAAAAAGATTTTATCACACCAAGACTAAGTGGTAGACCTCGCAAGCTTTTGAAAGACCAAATTAAAAAGGACACCAATCTCCTTTTACTTATGGCAGAAATAGACAATAGACATTGATGGAAGGATTGTGTAAACAAAAGTTGTTGCAGATCTTGTAATAGATTATGTAACTAAAGTAAAATAAGCTCTTTTATAAATACTACTTCTGAAAGGAGATTTGGTTTTACTTAGTTTTTTTTTTTTAAATCAAATTTCCTATCAATTTATACGAAAGGAGTTCAGAATGCTGCACCAAATAAAGAGAAATGTATTTATTTACCAATCAGCAATGAGAAAATCCAAATTTGCTCCTCAAATTTGAAAATTTTTGATCTTATTCCAAATTTTGCTTAACTATATATCCCAACCAGTTTTAACGCTAATTTCAGTTTCAGGGGAGGGAGCATATTTACTTATGTATACATGTAGGTGAAATTATAGTGGGTACATTTTACAGGATCATTTAGTGGGTACCTTTTATATACAATAAGGATTTTATAGACTGAGTTAATTGGTCTGTTAGGATCATTTAAAGGAAATTGATAGGCGTATATCATCATGAAAGTGAGTACAGAAGACAGTAAAATCTTAAGCTACATCTTATATGACTTCATTCTTTCTGCTTACGAAAAGCAAAACATAACAAAGGGGACATAGAAAATGTAGGCAATATGTACAATATTTGAATGTTGGGAGAAATAACACTTATATTCAATTAAAAATCCTCAATGATTATTTTAAATGAATAAAATATCATCAGACACAAAATCCTCAGACCATGTGTTACCCCTCTTTGTGTGGGCTTTGTATAAACCACTAGGGTATATGGGAATAAGGAAATTGTTTCTTCTTAATTTTTGTTTAGGGGCTAATATTTTAGATTACTTATGGTCCTGACTATAGGTTTGCTTATTTATTTATTTTCATTATATATAAATTCTAAATAAATTCCTGGTGAACAGAAACTGACCACAACTAAAAGTTTCATGCAATCATCAGACAGTCAGCAACTGTTATTTGTGAAAAATAGGCATTTTATATTTCGTCGGCAAGTTCAAGATATAACAAGGCTAGTTGATATGTACATACTATGCACACACCAACTTAAGTATATATTCTATATATTCCATGTTAGCTGGGTGGACATTCCCCACTTGGTGACTTTGGTTGGTGTGTGCATACTATGTAAAAAATCTCTCTCTCTTTCTATAAATATATGTATGAGAAACAGAGAGAGCAAAAGAGAAATAATGACAGTCTACATATTAAATATCAGACGTAGCAAAACATAAAATATATTTGTAAAATTAAATTTTGTTCTACATCTTGCGGTTACATAAATATCAAATTGTCTAAATTGATGAGTAAATGTCGGAACTTGGATAAATTTTTTAACTAAATCGAGTTTTGAAAATTAAATATATGACCCATGTTCAGAAATCAAGAACTCCACATCTACGAAAATTTGCAATTAGAGAATTAAATATTGAACTATTTATGTAAGTTTACTAATAATGCTATCATTTTTTAAAGTATGTGCATATTTAGTCGTAAAAAAAAAAGCATTTCATAATCAACAGTTTATTTTCAGAATTTATCTAAATACAACATCCATTTGCAAAAATATTTTCGGCATTTGTCGACTAAGGGAAACAACTCATGGAAGCTTGTTGGTAAAGAACTTTTACGACAAATTCATTTTAAAAAGTAGAAAAATCAAACAAAAAAATAAATTAATTAAAAGACCACTAAACAACTTTTTTCGTTATTTTTAAAGTTATATTTAACTAACTTTGCATCAATTACTTTTTTAGCGTTTTCATATAGTTTATAGCGACTTTAGGTTTCAAAAGGTGAACAGCTTGGATAATCTTTTTTTTTTTTTTTTTTTTTTTGATTACGTTATTTAAAAAAAGATAATAATAAAAATGGGTGAAAACTATTTAAGTTGAATGGATTGAATTTTAGATATCTTAAGTTTTACTTACCTCTAACGAACCAGTGTTAAACACTAGCAATTGAATAACGTTAAAAAAAAATATCTGGAGACGACAAACCAAGACAGAAAACACTGAGTTTTCGTTTTTAGAGTTATTGTATTTTAAAAAATTACCGAATTAAATAATAAAAAAAGAAACTTGCAATTCTTTTTACATTAAAACTTCCATTCAGTGATTCATGTCTGAGTGTCAAGAAAAAGAAACGTTTTCAGCGATGATCAAGGGGAGAGAACTCTTACACGAAACAAAAAATGATTTTTGTTTAAAAATTCAATCATCTTTTTTTCTCCTTTTTCTTTTTAAATTTACATCTGATTGCAATTCTCACTCATTAAACAATACAAATTAGTTTCCTCACAGAAATAACTGTTTTATTTTTTCAGTATGCATAAATTTTCTTCGAAAGAATTTTATTTTTTAAATTATAACTTTTTCTCTGATCTAAAGAAATCTTATTACTTTGGACCTGTTAAAAATTTATAATTTAAAAATATAATTTTCTTTATATATATATATATGTATGTATGTATGTATGTATATATGAAAATAACTATAAAATATGAAACTATGAAAAATAAGTATAAATATTATAGATAAATAAAATAACTTGTGGGCTACTTCTATGCAGTCACTTTCACTGGAATTTTTACCCATATCCTCATGGTATCAGTTTAAACTGACACTTTCTTTTTTTCTTTATATCTAAACTATATTTATAAACTCTAACTTTAGAAAGTGAAAATTTCAAACTTTAAGCAAAATGCTCACAATAAAAAAAAAAAAAAGAAGGCATCAATTTAGGCTGTTGGCAAGAGGTTATGGTTACTTAATCAAGGCTGTGAATGAAAGTTACTCTTGTATTCAGAAAATTATGAAGTGTGCAGATCCTATGCTTTTACTGAATAGTTTCATTTCAAATTACCTGTTATTGTTGTTGCTATTAAAATCTGTAGTAGTAGTAGGAGGAGGAGAAGGCATATAGATATATAATATATGTGTGAGCAGCATATTTAAATTTTAAGCACAAGCCCCAAGAGGGATAAGGCAGTACCTCTCCTTCAGGAGGGGGCTGGGTTTATTGCCTGAGGCATTCCCAAAAAGGGAAGTGCAGAGTGGGGGGGGGGTTCAGTATCACTGTTAAACTCACTTTAAACCTTGACCTTGTGTCATATCTGGTAGTGATGTGGACATCCTGGTAAATATCTATAAGTGTGAGTAGCAGAAAGTGAAATCAGGAACTCAAGTTCAGATTCTAGCCTAAACTGTACCACTCAATTTCACACTAATGCTCTTGGAAAAGGTATGAACCCATCTCTTCTTTCTCCAGCTATGGGTTTAAAAAGCAGAGTACACTTCCATATTCAATGCAAAACAAAGGGTTTGTAAAATATTTCAAAGTCGAATAGTGAACACTTCTGAAAAAACGCAACAAATCAAAATATATTATATTCTGAATTTTGTTTACTTTGACAGAATATTGAGTAAATGATTTATAACTTCCAGTTTGTATAAAAGTAAATGATAATTCTATTTGAATAATTATTATTCAAAGATACTAATAATATTTATTACTGATAATAAACAGTAAATGTGGCACAAGGCCAAAAAGGGGGTTGGGGAAAAGGACGGTCATCATTTGTCTTAATTTAAAACTTAGCTAGCCACAACCACTGACCCTATCATACATAACAATATTCCTATCACCAAAACAACACATTTATCCATACCTTACTACATCCACCAAAATACTTCATTGTCTCAATGAAAATCCTAAATAGTCCCCTTATGTACAAATATTGTCTGGGGAGTGGGGGAGAATAAAAAACCAACAATTTTTTAAAAGATCCCCAATGATTATGTACATTATGACTTATAATATATTCAAAGATACTACAGTGTAACCCGGATATAAGAGACCCGGACATAAGAAAGATTTTCTCTGGTCCCAAATTAAAGCCTGTATTAATGTATATAAAATAGACCAAACCCGGATATAAGAGAAACCCGGATATAAGAGACTTCTTCTCCGGTCCAGACAACTCTCTTATATCCGGGTTACACTGTAATTCCAATAAATCTCAGGTTAGCTATTTTTTATTGGTTTCCTTTTTAGTGAGTTTCATTCTCAGTTCAAGGGAAATAACCGTTCGGCGATTAAATGGAATATTGTGTAAATCAACCTCATCATCTCAAATGAATATAATAAGTGTTTTCTTTTCAAATTAATATTAATCCACTTTTTAGTCAGTTATTGCATAAATCTGGGTCTTGATCATTTTTATACATTTTAAGACTCACACGGGAGAACCTTTGGATTATAGTAAAAAGTTAACAAAATATCTGTTCAATATTAATATTATTAGTTGATACTGGATATAAAGTGGGAGATCTGTTTGATATTGTTATCAGTCAGTTATGCGCTATGCGGGATCAATGTATCTTTCGATACATGACTGACGAGGCAGATTATTTTTTCCCACAGTAGGTTGCCTTTTTTTTCTGCATTAGACCAGTTGCCATACAAGACTATAGCCTCAGAGAATAAGATAATCTTCACCTTTCCCAAGGGTTTTAACAAATTAGTGAATATAATAGATTCGGCTGGGATTCGAACTCAGCTCTCTGATTTCTCAATCTGAGTCACTATCCATTACTTTATCGTGCCTCCTTAAGTCAGTGATGTGCCATGCATGATACATGCTTAGGCGATCATCTTTCTTTCGATACATGACTGATGAGGCAGATTTTTTCCCACAGTAAGTTGCCATTTCTTTCTATGGTAGATCAGTTGCTATCCAAGGCTATAGAACCCGATCTGTCCTGCTATTTACACATAGCTGGTGGGGAGAAGAAAAGCATACGTTTCCCAAGGGTATTAACACATAAGTGAATGTAATGGATTTGAATAGAATTCAAACTCAGCTCTCCAATTCTTCAATCCGAGCTGTTATCCATTACCCCATATGCCTCCACTAATATTGTTATAAAGTAATTAACTGATCACCCTTAAATTACTACATATTAATATAAAGATATATTAAAAACCTCATATGTGAAAATATTCATATAATAATAAAGATTTAACAAAATATCTGTTGAAAATTAATATAAGATTATACCTGTTATCAAAAGGGGGGGATCTGTTTGATATTGTTATAAAGTAATTAACTGATCATCCTTAAATTATTACATATTTATAAAATAATTGTTAAAAACATATTTAAAGGCTTATATGTGAAATCTTTCCAATAATAATCAAGAATGAATGAAATATGAAAACTTAAAATTATCAGTTTTGAAGAAATATAACAAATGAAAAAGTGTTTCATTCAAACTAGATTTGATCATATGCATTTCACCTTTCATCAGATCCAAAAACAAAAGAAAGAAATATGTGTATGGATTAAATAATCATTAGTACACATATATCAGTTATAATTGTCGTAAATGTCAGAAAATATATATATATATATATATATATATATATATATATATATATATATATGTATATAAATAAAAAAGAAAGAACAGTAAGATATATAATCCGGTGTTCTTATTGATATTTTTATTTTTACAAAATAGTGCTGAATGTAAATTTACAGAGCATTAATAATGTGTAGCAAAAAAAAAACATATTTTAAACTAGTTAATTTTATATATATATATATATATATATATATATATATATATAAAGATAACAGGAAAACTTAGCTTTATGCATTCAATGCATTCAAATGTAAGGATTTTATTTGGTGAAAAGTATATATATCTATCTACATATATATATATATATCCAAATGTAAAGGAACTAATGTTCTAATGTAACGCTGCATAATAATATATATATATATATATATATATATATATATATATATATATATATATATATATGTACAGATTTGATTATACTCATTTCACCTTTCTATGCTTCATCATATCAAAAATGAAGAAAGAAATGTGTGTGTGTATTTGTATGTATGCTTAAATAATCATTATTACACATATATCAGTTATAATGTTTACAAACAGCACTTTTCAAGAATATATATACATATATATATATGAATAAAGATACCAGAAAAACTTAGCCGATACGTTTCATCTGAGGGACTTTATACATGCAAATGTGAGGATTTTATTTGGTGAAAAATATATATATATATATATATATATATATATATATATAAATTTATCTCACATCTTATAAAACTGGATCTATGATGAATAACCTCTGAAATAATTGCATAAATATTTTTCTTTAAACGTATATTTGGATTAAGTTACAATAAAATTGAAATTACTTACCTGAGGAGTAGTAAAAATAGTAAGTAACCTTCCATGGTAAGTGAAAAGGTAAATCCATGTCTAGTATTAATGAGATCAGATAGTTCTGGTCCACCAGGAGAATAGAAAGTCTCCTTATTGAGTGTGTAGGAAATGTGATGCGGTCATTTCAGTCATAAATGAACTGGACCCTGCCCCCAACCAACCTTCTGTGCAGACCTTTTACATCTTACTTTCTTTAATTCTTCAGACATAGGGCTGCTAGATAAATATACATATTTACAGAAAAAGAAATGGAACTCCCACTGATATATATATATATATATATATATATATATATATATATATATATGTGTGTGTGTGTGTGTGTGTGTGTGTGTGTGTGTGTGTGTGTGTGTGCAAGTATGTATGTTTTTACATATTTACAGAAGCAGAAATAGAACTCCCATTTATATACATGCATATATGTGTATTTAGGCAGCAATCCTTGTTTCATGCACATTTCATTGAATACGATAGACAAGGTGCTTTGTGATTTAATACTTTTTTTCTTTTCAGATGATAAATTATATAAAAACTGTCCAAATATTCTTTTAACTGAGTGCTTTCGGATATACATTTAACCATTTTCAAGGATGAAATATTTTAACTGTTAAATAAGAAATAGTTAGTTGCATGTATGTTTTATAAAATGTTTTCATTTTTCAAAACAGTTAAGATATTGTGTCCATGTTAATAGTTTATATTATTAAGTGTTGTTTTTTTTTGCTTTTATTAATAAGGTTTACATTATTTTTAGCCTTTTTTTGCATGAAGATGATGCTGTTATATCTGTGTTGTCAACAAGTATGTTACAAATAGTGTCTGGTAGTTCTCCATGAATATTTAAATGAGATCGAATTGAGCTATGATCAGAAATGGGTAGAGTGAGTCTTCATGTCAAACATGTTGTAGTGTGACCTATATAATTATTTATGAATTTTGATTGATCAGGAATACAATTCCTTAATGTTTGTATGTTGAAACAAATTAACAAAATAGTCCTGGTGTTTCATTCCTGATATATGTTAATATTTTTGTTTGGGGTCTTATTCTAGTTTAAACATGGCTTTGGAAACTATTGAAAAAAATGTGAGCAAAATGAATACAATGAACTTTGCTGTGAAAAGAACTTCTACAGAGTTTTGCTTGTTACTCATAGTTTCAAATCAGAAACAATTTTGTTTGTAGCCAAGGATGGTTTTATTGGGTGCGGACCCCAAGTAGGAATAATTTTGGTGTGCCATAGTTTTTAATCAAGGCCTGTCAAATCATAGAAATATTCTTATACAAAGCCCCAATTAGGCATGGGGCTCACTTGAAAGGTTAAGCAATATGCCTAGTTAAACCCTTGTAGGAGGCACAGTGGAGTAATGGATATTGGCTTGGATTGAGGAGTCGGAGAGCCAAGTTCTAAATTCCAGGCAAATCCATTACATTCACTTATGTGCTAATGACCTTGGGAAAGGTATGAATCCTCTTCTCCCTCCAGCTATGGGTAAATAGCAGGACAGAACAGGTTCTATAGCCTTGAATGGCAACTGGTCTACTGCATAAAGAAATGATAACCTACTGCGGAAAAAAAATCTGCCTCATCAGTCATGAATCAAAAAGATATATGATTGCCTTAGCATGTATCATGCATGGCACATAACTGACTGAACTAAGGTATGAATTAAGATGCACATAGACTGAAAATATGTTATTTTCAGAGTATGACATACACAATCTAAACCTGAACGGTTCCCATTTGATTATGTCCCTTGTAAATTATATAGAATTATTTATTACTAAGAAGACCTGTGAAAATTCCATGGTTTTTTTCTAATTTTTATTACTGAAGCTAATACTTCCAGGCTGGTATATTTCATATTACTGTACCAATTCAATCAAGCAAACTTTAAAAATAAGGACTTTATTACTTCCTATATCTTTCTTTCTTTAATTCCTTTTCATTTCCTTTCTTTCTATCTCTCTTTTTTTCTTCCTTCCTTCTTTTCTTTCTTTTCTTTCTAGAAACTTTTATATACAGCTTCAACGAACTCTAGAATGAGGCTTGCCAGAAGCAAAGTAGAAGAGTTAGAGATTTACTCTGTCCACTGCTGTTATTTGTGGGCATGGGACAAATAAGTTAAATTTCTGGGAAGGGAACAAACAAGATATTACAGTGTGTAATGTATGTGTTAACTAAGGAATGAAGGAACAAACAGGATTGTAATCTGATTGGAAAACTGTATGGATTCAGTGGCTAATTCTCCTTAATTTTTAATAAAAATGATTTTTTTTTTTAGTTTCATGGGTTAAATAAAAAAACTATATAAAATCTTTCTTTGAAATGTTTGTATCTAAATTGTTTATTATATTATTCTTTTTCTTCTTATTATTATTACTATTATTATTACTACTATAATTATTATTATTACAATTTTTATGCAAAAAGATAATAGAACAACTAGAAAATAAAATATAAATAAAACAAAAAAGACTTTTCTTTATCATTTATTTGTTTCTTGGGCATTTAGATTTATGTTAAATAAGCAATAAAAAGAGTTAACTTAGGAAACTCTAATTGACAAGGAAGATATGAATATAATTAGGTTTGCCTGTGTTAATAATACTGGCATCACAGAAAAAGATTTGACACCAGAATAAATATCTACCATAAAAGTCCATTTGTATCTAATATAAGAGTTGATCTTCGGTTACACTAATGCACCTAGGGCTTATCTTACATTTAAAAGTAAATGATAGATGATTACTCCTCTTTAATAGTTCTGTTTAATATATAAATACTACATAAATAACAGCATTATTCTTTTGATAAAAAAATTTCCTCCAAAGTTTTTTTAAATAACAGCTTAATGTCAAGCCTGTTCTTAAGGACAGATGCTCTGGGTACATATTCAGTAATTTACAGGCAGTTACAAATGTTTGTGTTATGAATAATAAAAAGTGGTCTCCCCTTGTTTTGTTACTCTCCTTTTTGAGAAAGCTATTTCTGTTTACTGGGACTATAAAAGGGCACTATACATGAACCTTATATTCTCAGTTGAATAAAACTTTCTTAAAACCTACACCTGCCTACTTTTGTCATTACAGTTCGTCTACATTATTTAAACTGGAAATATCTTAATATTTTAAAATCTTGTCAAATTTCAGGTTGATAAGAGAAAGATTAAGCTAGATAGTGTTATTAATTACCAAGAGTGGTCTCCCCTTGTTTCGTTACTCTCCTCTTTGAGAGAGCTATTTCTTAAAGCCTACACCTGCATACTTTTGTCATTACAGATAGTATGTTTAAAAAGTTAAATATGTTTTATTGGATTATAATTAGAGAAAATTTCAACAGTTTCAGAAAGGTAAATATGTTTATTTTTTGTTGCTATTAATCACGACATTACATTAAAAATATTGTCACAATTTTGATTTTTGATTTTTTAAAATCACCACAATGTTTTCCTGTTTCTAATGATGCTAAGTTGTTAGTTGTAAGGGTGTTATTGATTTGGGTTATTTTGCTGACCATCAACATGATGAAATGGTTAGCAAGCTTATCTCGCTAGATCAATTATGATGAAGCGTGAGTTCAATCCTGACTGAGTTCCCTTGTGCCACATCTAAGCTATGCTTAGAAAATTACCATATATCCTCATATGTATTCAATTAAAGACTAGAATGGTACACATCAAAAACTGAAGGCATTATTTACATACAGATCAGCCCTTTCACCTTGGATCTACATAATATCCTTGTATTCAGTGAAAAATATTACACACAAAATATAACCATCTAACTACCTAACTGTTCACTTCCACATGGCAACAGAATTGGAAAAAGCAAGAGAGAAGTTGAAGGAGGAGAAGTAAAGGGTAAGTAAAAAAGCTGGAGAAAATGAAAAAAAAATGCAGTTGAAAGATAAAGAAGAATAGATGGAAATGAAAGAAAGAAAGACATTAACATATTTTCAGTCTTGACTTTTAGTACTTCATCATTATTATTTGATCTTTTAAAGTACGTTAAATTTTATAATAGAAGATAAAGAAATATTTGTTTGTTGGGTTGGCGAAAATGGTTGTCTCCCCCTAAATAGAAATAAAAAAAAAAATATGTGACAACTATTAGAGGTCAGAGAGAGACATGGACTGGCATCTAGAATATATGCGAGGACGGTGCTCTCTTACAATAACTTGGGACCTGCTCCAAGTTCAATGGACCAACTCCAGAAAAGGGAACTACAGACTTGTTCTGGAAAAGCGGATACCAGTTATCTTTTTAGCAACAAATATTCTCTGGTAAGTCATGCTACACATTCTATATAGGGGAGGACAAGGTTTTTATTTTCATTTGTAATAATAATAAGTATGGTTTTCCTTAATTGTTCACACTAAAAATGACCATAATAGTAGTAACCATAGTAACCCTGACATATTCAATTAATATATAGATATTAATATATAGATGTATGCACTTGCTTGTGTAAAATGCTACATGCTCAAGCCAGTCATATGAGCATTAATATGGAATGATACCAGCCACTAGATGATCACTTCTAATTAATTAATTTAATTAAAAAAAAATAAAACATGTGATTAAGACTGATATTTAAACAAATTCTGTTCTGTTAATTTAATGAGTTACATCTATAATCTTAATTTAGTGGTATTTTAAAAAGTTGTCAAGAAACTGTGGCATATGGCCAAGTGGTTAGAATGTTCACATTCTGACCATGAGACCCAAGTTTGAATCTCACCATGGTCGATTTGTCAGAAAGGAGACTTCCTGATGTTATCGGACTGGAGGGGTCGATCCCAGTGTGCAGCACCTTTGGAAAGTGCTTGAAGATTATACCACAGGTTGACCCAAGCCTTGTGAGTGAAATTGGGTAGATGGAAACATTGGGGGCCATTGATAGCTGTGCTAGCATAAAGTCACAAGTCATCATGGCTGAGGGCTTGAGTGTGCTGGCTTTGTTCAAATTGTTGATCATGCTAGATAACACACTCTCTCTCCCAGAAGTTAACTAAGGTTTGCTCAGCATAGTTGCAGTATAAACCACGGGTGGGATCTGTGGGTGTTGAATAAACACAAATGCAAATGTGTCTGCAATAGGGATTGCCTAGCCACCCTAGTAGATGGGTATCCTTGAAAACAAGTAGCCAGCTATACAAGAAACTGTGATATTTGGTTTTAGGAGGCAACAACTAAAACCTGATTACTGTGCCACCAGCGAAAGCAGTAGACTTCATTCAAGCTGTTATTATTATCAACTATATTTCTTGTAATTAAATTTTGGCTAGTTTTTCTCATCTTAATTTTGTTGCTTTTTATTATAAGCTCAAATAGTTTTTACATTCTCTCATCATTAAACAAGCAGAACAGATTAGAAAATAAAGAATAAACTTCTGTGATGAGTGTGAAATAATAATAATAATAACTCCCTTCTCCCTTCAAATTTGGAGGGCTGAGGGAAAAAAAAAGGAAATAAATTTGTGAGCCTATGTGAAATTATTTCTGGACCAATGGAAACATTGCATTCACAGAAATTAGCCAGTGAGTAGCAAGCATATGCAAAATTCTTTCATTCTTCTGTCTCAGCTCACCAGTTAATTTCTGTGAAAGGCAAAAATCACATAGAGGTTTGTGAATTTCTTTCTTTATTCTTCTTCCTCAGTTCACTGAATTTGAAGGGTGTGGGTGAAAGGAGTTATTATTATTATTTTGCACCCACTACACTTCCAATGAGATTTGAACTCAAATCCTTGGGAGCTACAGTGCCTTACTGATGTGCATACAAAAAGCTAGCCAGCTTATTCAAATTTAGTCATATTCTTCATCATCTGATATTTATTCCATATTATATCCGTTTACACGTATAGGCTGTTTGGTGAGTGTCACCAGTTTCTTGCACTTGTAAAGGAGGAGGAGATAATCCAATTTGAGGTTAATTTAAACCATATTCTCTGTACTGTTACTAATAAAATATCACAGGATATCATAATATAATGTTACTTCTCTTCCTCCTCCTCCTCATTATCACCATCATTATCATCATCATCATCATCATCATCACCACACCTACCACACCGACCACTGTGGAGTGAAAGAGCAGCAAGCCAACAAAATGATTCTGACACCCAGTCTGATAAAGGGTATACCAGGCACATGCATCACAGCCAAATGCATGCAATATGGTGACAGGTTTCAATAAAAGCAGTACATAATTTACCAGTAGGACCTAGTGAGAAATACCTCCGGGTCAGGTAATCCAATCTGCTCAGACAGTCACCAATTGAGGATGTTCAAAAGTATTTAGATGTGACTACCAAGCAGCCTTGATTGCCTTGTCTTTCAAAGTTAAAAAAATAAAAAACCCTCAACAGCCAGACATAATACTCTCCCTCTACTCCCACCCATGAACAAAGACACACAGTGTGTCACCTTCTAGGGGACATGTTTAACCAGTTATAGTCAGGCAACTGACCAGCAACTCTATGAAGGGGATTTTTATTGTAGCACGTCTTAATTCACCAAGGCAAAACATTTACACTGCCAATCTGTTAAGATCAAAAGCCATGAGAGCCATATCTGGTGCAGCATCAGAGCATTTATTATTATTACTATTACTGTTATTATTATTACCATTTGTGTATGTTTCCTGTTTTGTATCCCGTAGTGCCTGGTCCAAACTATGGTCCTTAGGCTCTAGAGGAGAATTGTCATTTAATTGATATCATTTTTCTTAGTATATGTGATATTCTTAGGAGGGCGATCTTCTGGGGAAATTACATGTTGATGTTACCTGGGACACTGTTAGTAAAATTGTCCATTCCTTTTCTCACGAGGCCCAGTGCTCCGATTACTATTGGTACAGTCTCTGTCTTCATTCCCCACATCCTATTAATCTCGATCTCCAGATCCTTGTATTTGGACAATTTCTCAATAATTTTCATGGAGATGGTACTGCTATATCAATAAGCATACACTTCCTGAATTTCTTATCTTTTATGATAATATCAGGTCTACTCTTATTATTATTATTATCTTTGATTTCTGGCGTTTACACATTTCTTTCCGGGTCCCGCCCAGGGACCTAAGGTTAGAAATGGTATCATGACACTTTCCACTGACAAAAAAAAATAAAAATAAATAAAAATTACATTATTATTATTATTATTATTATTATAATAGATATTTCTGCAATGTAAATATTTCTCAAGATAGAACAAAAGGATCAAAACTGTGAGGTTTGGAGTTTGGTTCTTAACTTCAGTGAAGATTCATGATGATTCAATGAAGTTAAAGTTTGACTTTGTCAACAGTTTCTAATGACTTCTCATGAAATCACAAAATTATGGACTGTTATTTAAAACTGTATAAATTATGGGCTGTCATTTAAAACTTAACATCAAGCAGTGACATTTTTAGGGCCCATAATGAGAAAAGGGGAATTTGTTACTCACAGGACAGACTGAGGCCAAGAAGGACAGGAAAACAATGCTTGAGTAAATGGGTAACGGAACAAGATTTAGGAGAGATAGCAAAAAGAAAAATTTATTAAAAGTTACAAAGGATAAAAAATTGTGGAGATCACTAATGTTCTGAAGGAACACGGCACATAGAAGAAGAAAATTTAAGACTGGTTATGAAATTAAATTGCCTAGAGTCATCTCTAACATTTCCATGGCTACAGATAAAAAATTAAATATCAGAATGCATTTGAAGATTTTTTAAATGAATCAGTGAAGTGACTTAATCCTTAGTGTGGGAATACTTTTTGTTTTCATCAATGAGATTCTAAATTTTCCCCCAATGTATTCAAATTGCACCCCATGTCTGGAACCACTGGTCTACAGTGTACTTCATGATTCATGATGAACAATGTTTCAGAATCTTTTTTTTTTCTAACATTTTGGACATTAAACATTTTTAACATCTAACTTTTTAAATTAAAGTTATTTTCTATTTAATTTTTTTCAAATTTTCTTGGATTTCTTGGATTAAGTAAAATTACAATAAATTACAGATTTACTTTCTATCAATTCAGCTGTAAAAATAAAAAAAAAATTTTATTTTCATTTTCCTCGTACTTTATAAAGGTTTGTTTTAGCCCAAGTGTATTTCTAATGATGACATCTAGGAGCAGGTAACTCTGCTCAACCCCCATAACCAAATCAAACTATGATATTGAAAAGGCGTATTGACATGGACGAGAATTAAGTTTATAAGTTAACCCTGTTTTAAACATATCATGACTCGAGGCATTTAAATGCCATAAGCGCTTCTGATACTGAGATAAAGATCACCAGACATTTTTTTTCTTTTTCAAAATCAAGGAAATTTTCTTTCAACTAAGTCATTTATTATTATTTTTACAATTAAATTTTACCTTCTTCGCTTGAAAAGACAATATAGCTTAACAAGGGTTGAATGATATAACAATGGCCAAATGACTGAAATTAACAGTTATTTTGTGACAGGGTCCAATGAGTTATTGAAAAAAAATTGAAATATCTTGGATCATAATGATTGTTTAATTCATATATATAGACGGCCTGATGATTGCGCCTAGCATGAAACAGCCTGTTGCCACTGAGTTTTGACTTCAGTGTTCACTTTTATATTTATATTTACGTACACTCTATCTCTGATATTGAGCACTTTATCCCATAAATATAGCACACCTTAAAACTATATTTTTTCATATATATACATACATACATACATACATACATATATATATATATATATATATATATATATATATATATATATATAGACACATAGATTATCACATACAGACACTGACAGACAGAGACTCCCCAACACAGAAGTGTGTGTTTTTTATATATATATATATATATATATATATATATATATATATATATATATATATAGGATTAATACAAAATAAAATTTGTCACTTAGCTGATTGATGTTATATTCAGCACCCTGATGTTTCATTGAAAACAGCAGACAAGGAAGTTTTGATTAATCTTTTAACAGATTTTTCCAGCATTCTAACATTTTTAGGGAATAGTTGATTATTAAATATTATTCATCTGCTATCAATTTTACACTATTTAGCAGTGGAGATAGCATGTTAAAAGTTTTCAAAAAATAGAAGTCATGCCCAGGTCAACTGGCCATGCATAGCATGTTTCTGCCAAAAACCTGCTGCACATACTTCACACAGTAAAACTACTATGTAGAAACTGCACACAGAAATTCACCATTCAAAAACAACATCCTTGATAATGGCTACAGAACTAGCCGAAAGTGCTCAGAACAATTATATTTATGGACAATTCCTATATTTTTTAACCCCTGAAAAATGGAAAAATGTTAGAATGCTAGAAAAATGCAATAAATGATTAAATCTTCCTTGTTGGCCATTTTTCAATGAATATATATATAGACTGTTTTGCTGTATCACAGCTTTTCAGTATGGCTAGACATCCAATTGCTTCAAGCTGGGATCAAAACCCGACTGATTTGGCATCAGTCAGAGATCCTACCCCTAGGTTATCATTGCATGACAGAGAGAAAGGGAAATTTTAACATTTTTATATGAACTATGTCAGTGCCTTGGAGAGCACAATTCAGTTGAAGACGATATATATATATATATATATATATATATATATATATATATATATATATATATATATATATATATATAATACACACACACACACACACACACATATATATATTTATTTATCTATATATATATATATATATATATATATATCTATAATTTCCAAGGAATTAAAAGATTTTATTTATAATCCAACTTTATTTCTTATTTAAACATTATATTCAGTGGATGCTTGTGCAGACATTCCTGCTTGGTCAGCAGTATAAATTTATGTCTACTCAGCTATACATTTGCGATTTTAATAAAGGGCTTTCTGTCATTTTCCTTTTTAAGACTTTCAAATGCCCAAGCAGATAGATGCCAAGTTACACTGTTTATCTCATTAGTAGTAATAGATCTAGTGAAGCAAATTTGCTAACCCTTACACTGCATCGAGGTGCCCAAAATGATTTTCTAAGCATAGCTTAGATGTGGCACATGGCCAAAAGTGTGAAGCACCCAGCAAGGATCAAACTCTCTATTTAGAGGTAATAGATGATGTGAAGCAAGCTTGCTAGCCATTACACCATGTCAAAGATTTGCACTATATGTGTGTATATGTTGTAATTTTATTTCATATATACATGTATATATATATATATATATATATATATATATATATATATATATATATATATATAATTAGTGTAAATATAGGCATTAACAATGGATAGTGACAGTCTGTTTCATACTTAAATGCAATTACCAGCCAGTGTCTGAGAATTGCATTTAAGTATGAAACAGACTGTTGCCAACCAGTGTTAATATCTTTGTACATTGCTTATATTTATATATGTTCTGTCACTGATACTGAGCACTTTTTCCATTTTTTAACATGCATTAAAAGTATATTTTATCACACACACACACACACACACACACACACACACACACATGGACTAGTATTGAAATTTGAATGAACTTATGTAAAAACAAAGTATTAATTACTTTTCTCTATAGTAACAACAGAAACACTGGAGAAATATCCAAGATAAAAAACTGAAATATATTAAGAATAACAACAATGAATATTGATATACTACTATATTTTTAAGCAGATTGTTTGACAAAATCTAGGATTTTATATATACACACATATATATATATATATATATATATATATATATATATATATATATATATATATAAGTACTTTAAAGAGAAATATTGCAAACTAATTCAGATCCCAGACTGCATGAATCCAAACAATTATAAATTTATTTTTTTAATGAATTATTCTTTCTTTTTCCATCATTTTTATTTTATTTTAATTCCTAATTATTTGAGCCGTTTTAAAGATATTAATACCTAATTTCTTTCAGTAACAAATCATTGCATATTACAGGAAAATGCTATTCCAAATATATTTTTGCAAATAACCAGAAATAAAATTACCAACACAAAATTATGGTATATCTGAAAAGTAGTTCTCCCATTGAATTTTTTTTTTTAATAAAATTAGGTAAGTGTATTCATAATTTATTTGTAAATATAATGCATTTTCACATATATATATATATATATATATATATATATATATATATATATATATATATATATATATATATATATAAATGTCCGCTGTAATTAAGGTAAATTATGAATTAATAAATTACTGACCAAATTTTAAAATTTTCTATAAAAATGCAAAAATAGAAAACTTCTTTTCAGATATTGTGTCGCTCAGAAATAGGGAGGGGTGCAAAACAATGAAATATCACAATTCATTTTTCTGTTTGGTAAGTTAATCTATTTTCCAATATAAAAAAAAATAAAAAAAAAATAAAAAAAAAACATAATATCTGGAGTAGCATTCCCCAGCAAATTTTTTGATGGAAATAATTTTTTAAAATCTGATTATTTCCCTTTACCTCCTCTCCAACAAAGTGAGAAAAAAAAACAACAAAAAACAAGAATATAAAAAATCATTGTCAGGTTTACTGTCTTAACATGAATCTGAAAATATGTACAGCAAATAAAAGGGGGAGTGTTTGTTATCAGGCCAGTACACTCTTCCTCAGGTGAAAGTCAAGTTAATAAAAATTTTTGGTGGAAAACACTCCAACGTTTATCAGTTGATGTCATGGAAATTTACTGGTACATAACAAGTTGGTAGATATGTTTGAAATATCCCTTCCATCTTGTATGTATATATATATATATATATATATATATATATATATATATATAAATAAATAAATAATTTGTATAAATAATGTTGAGCTCAGCCAAAATTACCTGATAAAGAATAGTAATTGGCTGGTTGATATGTGATTGAGTTTGAATTATTTTTGTAATATTCTTTATTACAACTTCATCTAATTTCAGTTTTTATCAATATTAATAGTATTATTGGTGTTTCAGAAAATAAATATTTCTTTGATAAACAAAACAAAATGATTTTCATAAAGAGACTAGATCATGTTAAAAATCAGTTAATGACATTCTCATTGTAGGCAACAACTTATCTGCAGGAATTATATTTCTCTTAGATTTAAATAAAAATGTCTGAAACCTATAAGTTCAGTTTATTATAAAAGAAGAAGAATTCTCCTGAGAATTTTCCAAATAAATTTCTTACTAAAACTTATTCCCATTAACTTTTGTTTTTATATTTGCCTCGGAAAATTTTCAAATAACTATAAAAAAATGCAACTGGAAAGTATTTTTTAAATACCTACACTAGTTTTATAATAAAAAGTGTGGTAAAAATTATTTCAACATCTAAGTGGGAATTAGTGTACAGACCATTTAATTAATCTTATGGATATAAAATATCCACAGATAATTTTTAGTAATTCATAAACACATGCTGCATTGGCATTTGATAAAATATATAATAAATGCATGTAAAGAATTATATCACATTGTTGTTTGTTGTTGTTGTTTGTTTTAATTGCTGTTGTTTATTGTTGTTATTATTATTTTTTTCTTTATTTTTTCCTAGTTTTCCTGATTTGCTGTTTGATACAATCCTTTATCGTCTTTTTCCTAAGACCTGAGATTAAGCTAAGTTTTTCTTCAAAAGTTATTGTGTATATTAGACTGAGAGTTATTCTTAGTATGTATGTGGTACACATTAGCAGAATTTGTTGTATTCAAACCAATGATGTGTTTCTTGGTAGTTCCTTAACATGTATATTAGTATTCTATTATTATTATTAGTGGGTTGGAATGTAAAATGTTCAATGTTCAATCACTTTCTTCTCAATTTAACAATTAAAATTAGGAAATGAAAAATTCAAATTATAGAATTTAGTACTCAAAATTAGGTTTAAAATTAGTGGGAGTTCCACTAGTATAGTAACTGTGGTACTGGGGGCAGTGGCCTAGGGCTAGAATTATAGTGGCTATTCATTGGTTGGTCCCTGCACTGTGGTTGTCCACCAGAAGAGCCACAATCTACTGTGACTGTGTTTTGACCTGTTGACTTTTTCAAAGGACTCAATTGCCCAATTGTAGGTGTGAAAAAAGCCCTACCCCCAATTGACGTGTCACTGGGGTAAGTAAATGTCTTTTCTAAAGGCTTCAGGCCAATATCTTGGAAGTTGAAGGTCTGAGGTGGAGGGGGATTGCAGTACTGCTGTGTGAACAAATCTGAAACAGAAAAAAAGGGAAATAGATAAATAAATAAGCATTCAATAAGACATATCTAAAATCTAATATATAAGAAGTCATGGGGTCAATAAAGTGTAGTGCCATATATATATATATATATATATATATATATTATAAATTGATTTATTTAAAATATGTTTTTTTTTCGCTACACAGTTCTAACCATGTTTCAAAAATGGAAGCTAAAAGCTCTTTAAATTTACATTGAGCACTATTTTGTAAAAAATAAAATATCTATAAGAACACCGGATTATATATCTTACTGTTCCTTCTTTTTATTTACATACATACATACATACATATATATATATATATATATATATATATATATATATATATATTAATAGTAGTAATAATCTTATAAGTATAAGAAATTATTAATAGTAGTAATAATCTTATAAGTATAAGAAATTATACTCAGTCGGAAAACATTCAGTGTCTTGATTTGCAAATAATCAAACCAATACCAAAAGGAAAAATAAGGTATAAATAAAGAAAAAGCCAAGAACGTGTACATTAGCCGAAAGTAATTGTCTAGCATGCAAGTCCAAAGCCCAAAGAAAAAAAACCCTGATAAGAGTAAGCAAAACAACTAAATAAAGTGGTCAATACAGTAAGTAGAGCAGACCTAGTTAAACCTAGAGAGCCTGACAAACCTACCAAGGTTTCACCTAAGCCGATCGTCAGGGAAGGCTAGCCTTTCTGATGATATGTGCTCTCTAGGTTTAACTATATATATATATATATATATATATATATATATATATATAGGGAGGTCCGATAGTAAATAAACAGAGTGTCTACACAAATATGATTATCCACTAAAAATATAACATTTAAATTGATAACATCTGTTCGGTTAATAAATCAAAAATTCATTACGTCTTTAGAAATTACATTACTATTGAGCTCTTTGATAATATCCAAAGGAGAATCAGCAATATTAATGGTCCTGATCTGGGAACTTGGCATCAGACACTTTCCCACTGCTGTAAGGTTGCCTCTCTGTGTTTTTTTTTTATAAATACTTTCATGATGATTGTTCAGATGAGCTCTTCACCAAGGTACCTAGACCTTTTGAGTTTAAGCACAGTACTAGATTGGCATCGAGATCTCATCAATTTACAGTTGAGCTAGCTAGATGTCGCTGTAAGCTTTATGCTAACAGTTTCTTTTCTCTCACTTCTTGCTTGAGGAGCTTCATTCTGGCTCCATGCTTTCCAGCCAAATTTAATCTTCAAAAATTTAAAAGCAATGTCAATTGCTATTTACTGTCCTCCTGATTACTCCTTTCTCTTCCTTCTCATCATTGATGTCTCTGTTCAGTTTGTATATAATTTGTCACGTCATTGACAGTAACTTGTCATGCATGCTGCAAAGTTATCATCAGTTATGGATATTGATTGACATCCTACTCCTTTGTCGTATTTAATAGATGACAGCCCATTTTTAACTTTATAATCCATTGATACACACCTTGCTGTTGGACACTTCAATAGTGTGTATTGATTAGCAAGCTTGTCTCACTAGATTAATTACGACAGAGTAGTGAGTTCAATCCTCACTGGGTGGTCCACACTTTCAGCCACATGCCACATTTATGCTATGCTTAAAAAAATCATTCCAGCACCCAGATCTAGTGCAATGGTTAGCAAGTATGACTTGCTAGATCAACTGCAGCTAAAGAGTGAGTTTGATCTTCACTGGGTACTCCATACTTTCGGCATTGTGCCACTTCTAAGCTATGCTTAGAAAATCACCATGGACACCTTGGTGTATTAAAACACTGCTCCTATTATATGTTGAAAACCTTGAATGAATTTCAGCATATGGTACAAATTAAAGCCCATAAAAAAGACCACCATTTGTTCTTTTTCCATGTAAGCTGAGAGAACAGAGACCATGTTTATTGCATAAAGGCAATAAGTATAAAAACACAAAGGCACTTATAAATGATGAATATTCACTGTAGTGATAACATATATACATTATAAGGGGTAAATGAATGGTAAGATCAAAAAACCTCTTGTTAACACATTTTATTCTGAGAAGGAGATTTATCTGAATAATGGTTTTATTGATGGAATCAGTCTTATAAATAACAAGAGGGGAAGGGATGTAGAAGGAAACAGAACAAATGCTAACCGCAGTTTACACTGATATATTAAAGAGACAGAGAATTCAACATTTGATGCTTGCAGACATTAACTTAGCCTGTCTAATTCAGCCTTTTATCAGAAGTTTAGTGTAAATTTCACATCTCAGTACTGTCAAGCTTAAGTAAATTATAACAAAAGTCCATTAATTATTGATATATATATATATATATATATATATGTATGTATATAAATAAAAAGAAAGAACAGCAAAATATATAATCCGGTGTTCTTATAGATATTTTTATTTTTACAAAATAGTGCTCAATGTAAATTTACAGAGCATTCGCTTGAGGATGAAATGGAACTAATGTCTTTAATTTAATCACAAAATTAAATTCGTGGCTTTTAGCTTCCATTTTTGAAACATGGTTAGAACTTTGTAGCGAAAAAAAACATATTTTAAATCAATTAATTTATAATATATATATATGTGTGTATACGTATATATAGGTTTGATTTTAAGACATGTTAATCCTTGATGAGTTATTTAAGGTCCAATTTTGAATGGGGCATCAAGTGAGGATCGAATTCACTCCTCATTAACCATTACCTAATGCCATGCCATTTGTAAATAACTACTATGAAAATGCATTGTAAAATGCTTTTGCTATAAAAATGCATTGGAAATGATTTTACTATGAAAATGCCAGCACCCAGATTTACTATGAAAATGCATTGCAAATCATTTTACTATGAAAATGCATTGCAAATGATCTTTACTATGAAAATGCATCATAAAATATTATATTTTGAAAATTTATTGCAAATGATTTTACTATAAAAATACATTGCAAATAGTTTTACTATGAAAATGCATTGAAAATGATCTTTACTAGTAAAATGCATCATAAAAGATTATATTTTGAAAATTTATTGCAAATGATTTTACTACAAAAATGCATTGCAAATGATTTTACTATGAAAATGCATTATAAAAGATTATATTTTGAAAATTTATTGCAAATGATTTTACTATAAAAATGTAATTAGAAATGATTTTACTCTGAAAACAGTAAAATGTTGAAACTTATTTGCCAATCTAGTAACAGGCTTAAATTCATACAATTGAGGTACTAAGGAAAAAGCTAATTGTTGAAAAATCTCAGAATTGCCATGAAAATAATTGTAGAAAATATAGAAGTAAACTATGTCGGTGAGAAAATGACCAAAGTAGAGATGCCAGAATCAGATCATTTACAGTACAGTACTTTCTTTGAATTTTGTCAAGAATCTTGAGATATACACTAGGAGCACCAGACCAGGTATGGTAACAATATTCAATGAATGGATAAATGGTAGATTTATAAATATGTAAAATGGATTCTGACAAGAAAAACTGTCTGGCATGACACTGTGAACCAACTTTCCTAGCAGCAAGGATAGCAACTGATACAATATCTACTCTACATCATGTCAATGGAAAAACGTGTGACAAAAAAGGTATACTGAGTTACTCTCCAGGAGGTTAGCATCAGCCATGGTAATTGAAGGCCAAAAAAAGTTCTCTATGGTGAATAAAAGATAGCAGATTTGTTTTGGCAGTGTTAAAATTAACAATTTTCATTCAACTATTCTTTGCCCCAGTTAACAACTGATAAGAGGTAATTTTTAATATAAATATTTTTACTATGAAAATACATTGCAAGTATTTTTAGGTTAGTTTGCTTGGTTTTATGGCATGTCAACACTTTTGGGGTTATTTACTGTCAAATTATGTATGCGGCACATAGTGAGGATCAAACTCATTACTCACTAGTAATAGTTAAGCAGATTATCCTTGCTAACCATTACCGCACACTTGATTAATTCAAGCTGGTGTCTTTATCTTGGTTTTTATTTTGACAACATTCCAGATGCTTGTCTGAGTTCAAGGATATCACATATTAGACAATACTATTTACTTCATTTGCAATTGGGATGCCACTTCTACTTGTTCCATTCAACTAAAGTATGTGAATTTCAGTGCCTGGCTTAAAGGAAAGCAAGAAGAAAGGACTAACTAAGAATGTATGGTCATTAGCAAAAGGGATAGCCCAATATATGAAGTACACATTGGAAACATCAGAATCAAATAAGCACTGAAATGATTTATTGTGAAAATAAACTGGATATGTTTTTTATTATGTTAATGCATTGTATATGATTTTATTGTGAAAATGCATTGGAAACTTTGTTTCTGTGTAAATGCATTTAAAATTTTACTATGAAAATGTAGTGCAAATGATTTTACTCTGAAAATGCATTCTTACTATTAAAATGAATTGCAAATGATTTTATGATGAAAATACTTTGGAAATAATTTTAGATTGGTTTGGTTAATTTTATGATATATGAACCCTTGATAGGTTATTTAATATCAAATTATGTATGAGGTACCTAATGAGGATCAAACTCATTAATCACTAGTAATAGTTAAACAGATAAGTCTTGCAAGCCATTACTCCACACTTGATTAATTCAAGCTGGTGTTCTTATCTTAGTTGTTATTACACTGTGAATGATTTTACTGGAAAAATGCATTACAAACAATTTTACTATGAAAATGTATTGTAGATGATTTACAATGAAAATACATTATAAATGATTTTATTATGATGATGCATTTCAAATGATTTTACTATGAAAATGCATTGCAAATGATTTTACTATGAAAATGCATTGCAAATGATTTTACTATGAAAATGCATTACAAACAATTTTACTATGAAAATGTATTGTAGATGATTTACAATGAAAATACATTATAAATGATTTTATTATGATGATGCATTTCAAATGATTTTACTATAAAATGCATTGCAAATGATTTTACTATGAAAATGCATTGCAAATGATTTTACTATGAAAATGCATTACAAACAATTTTACTATGAAAATGTATTGTAGATGATTTACAATGAAAATACATTATAAATGATTTTATTATGATGATGCATTTCAAATGATTTTACTATGAAAATGCATTGCAAATGATTTTACTATGAAAATGCATTGCAAATGATTTTACTATGAAAATGCATTACAAACAATTTTACTATGAAAATGTATTGTAGATGATTTACAATGAAAATACATTATAAATGATTTTATTATGATGATGCATTTCAAATGATTTTACTATAAAATGCATTGCAAATGATTTTACTATGAAAATGCATTGCAAATGATTTTACTATGAAAATGCATTACAAAACAATTTTACTATGAAAATGTATTGTAGATGATTTACAATGAAAATACATTATAAATGATTTTATTATGATGATGCATTTCAAATGATTTTACTATAAAAATGCATTGCAAATGATTTTACTATGAAAATGCATTGCAAATGATTTTAGTATGAAAATGCATTACAAACAATTTTACTATGAAAATGTATTGTAGATGATTTACAATGAAAATACATTATAAATGATTTTATTATGATGATGCATTTCAAATGATTTTACTATAAAAAATGCACTGCAAATGATTTTACTATGAAAATGCATTGCAAATGATTTTACTATGAAAATGCATTACAAACAATTTTACTATGAAAATGTATTGTAGATGATTTACAATGAAAATACATTATAAATGATTTTATTATGATGATGCATTTCAAATGATTTTACTATAAAAATGCACTGCAAATGATTTTACTATGAAAATGCATTGCAAATGATTTTACTATGAAAATGCATTACAAACAATTTTACTATGAAAATGTATTGTAGATGATTTACAATGAAAATACATTATAAGTGATTTTATTATGATGATGCATTTCAAATGATTTTAATATAAAAATGCATTGCAAATGATTTTAGTATGAAAATGCATTACAAACAATTTTACTATGAAAATGTATTGTAGATGATTTACAATGAAAATACATTATAAATGATTTTATTATGATGATGCATTTCAAATGATTTTACTATAAAAATGCATTGCAAATGATTTTACTATGAAAATGCATTGCAAATGATTTTACTATGAAGAAAATATATTACAAATGATTATTCAATGTACTTTCCAAAGTCTGATGAAATGATTAGATTTTTAGGGAAAGGGTATCTTGGTCAAGATGGAAAATTTTCATCATCACCCTGCCCCACTATTTTTAGCATGTGTGTGTGATTGTATTTGTATATACATTAATGCATCTGCATCAATGTTTGCAGATATACATGTGTACATATATACAATTCCTCATACACATACTGTTATCTGTACATATATCTATAAATACATTAACAGCATTAAACTGATTTCACAAAACCATTGGTAGTTAACCTTGCTAAGCACTTAATTGTATCCATCTACATGCTTGCAAACTTGTCTGCATGTGTATGTATTTGTGTGGGTCACGGGTGGGGTTATAAGACTAAAGGCAAAACTTAAAATGAGGATAAATTCTCCAAGAATTGATAAATATTCATATTTTATTAGCAGAGAATAACAGATAAAAAAAAATTTGAAATTCAAATAAAACCATTGGAAGAAAGAAAGGATGAAAGAAAAAAGTACTTTTTCAAATTACATTTTTTAAGCTTAGTACTTACATATATACCTACGTGTATATATATATATATATACTGGAATCTATTTTTAAGAAATGCAGGAAATAAAGATAAACCTCTATTCACAAATATTTCATGCCTAAATAAATATTTTAGTAATTCAAAAAAATAATTGCCTTAGTACATTAGCAATATCAAAACGTGCATTACAGTGTATTTAGTGATTAGTACTACAATTAATTCACACTTCATAATGCAATTCTAAATTCCAGATATTACCATTGTTAAGTTCAGGTTAAGTATTAGAAGAAATTTTCTTTGTGTTTCTTTTTCATCAGATCTGAAAGGTTTCAAAAGAGAATTAATCCTTAATCCATTCTGTTTTGAAACGAATGCCTCTCCCCAATGAAAATGTGTCTTGTCACCATTCTCAATCTATCAAAATGAATGACACTCTTTTCAAACGCTTATTATTTCCACCATGATTATCCTATTTTTTTTTTCTCTCTCGTTTCTTTTTTTATTTTTTTTATTTCTTTATTTCATTACTTATTTTGTTTGGTTCATTTTCTTATCAGCCCATTCCTCCAACTCTTTATATGCATTAGAACCAGGCGGAATGACTTGTATAAATGCACACAGGCACGCGTACTCACATGCTTACATCTAGCCTTTATATATGTATGTACGCAATATTACTGTTTAATACTATGGAGAAAATGAAATAATAGTGGGAAGTAACAATGGGATAAGAAAGTTTAGTGAATAAAAAGGATGATGGGAAGGATAGAAAGGGAACTGGGAAAACAGAAATTTTTATCTTTTGCCTCAACTTGCAAAAGTTGGGTGGTGATAGTTAAGAGAAGGTCTGGGGAAAAAAAAAAACATGTTACAGAAGGGGAAAATGATAAAGCCATAGGTTGAGAATTTTTTTTATTTTTTAGGCCTCACATTTTATTTGTTTATTTTTGCATGTACGTGCAAGTGTGAGCAGGCATCTGGAACTGGTGAGTATGACAGTGGTAGATAAAGAAAGAATGAATGAATGAATTAAATCAGACAGAAGAAAAATAAAAGAGATGGTAAATGGAATATTTGAATCTTTGAAAACTAATGTTCTTTAAACTCCTTCAGAATAAGCTGCAAATTGATGAATGGAGAATAGAAAAAAATGTATCATGCAGAGGGAAGAAATGATTTCTGGTCATGTATGTTTCTTTGAGTAAGAGGGATATTGAGAAAGATGGAGAAAGATAAAAGAGTAGAGAAAGAAATATATATATATATATATATATATATATATATATATATATATATATATATAGTTAAACCTAACAAGGTTTCACCTAAGCGGATCGCCAGGGGGAAAGCTGGCTTTCCTGATGATCTGCTTAGGTGAAACCTGCTAGGTTTGTCTGGCTCTCTAGGTTTAACTGCTCTACTCATTGTATTGAGCACTTTATTTAGTTATTTTGGGTACTTGCATTGGGGTTTTTTCTTTGGGCCTTGAACTCGTATGCTGGATGATTATTTTCGGTTAACGTAGATGTTCTTGGTTCTTTCTATTTTTGTACTGTTTTTTTCCCTTTGGTATTGGCTTGTTTATTTGAAAATCAACACACTGAAGGTTTTCCGAGCGAGTATAGTTTCTTATACTCATAAGATCTCATACTCATAGTTTCTTATACTTATAAGATTAATAATATATATATATATATATATATAAGGGCATAGCAGAAACAAATGTTTGGGTGGGGTAACAAAATTTAGAATTTAACCTTGTTATTAAAGGCCACCAACATGGTTAGTAGATAGAACATTTAAAATTTCCAGTACCTCTTGATTGGCAGAAATCATCTTTGAAATAATAGAGAACAGTCTGTGTTACAAATGAAAGAACTTTTCATCATTTTTTGAATGTCTTCAGGGAAAATATAAATTCATTAATGAAGGAAAGAAATTAAAATAAAACTCTGTAAAAAATATTACAACTGGTAAAAATTTAGGTGGCTGTGGGGCAAGGACAATAACACAATAATACTCAGAGTGTTTATACAACCAACAGAAAGAAAATACTAACAATATATTTAACAAAACCTTACAGAAGAAAAAAGGTAAAATGAAACAAACTAAGAAAAAAGACCAAAAAGTAGACACCAAGCAAAATAATAACCAACAGTGCTATATACCTAGGTTAATAGGATAGAGCAAAAATGCTCACAGTATCACACCTCAGAAAGAAACTAATTTGGGATTGCTACTTAAGTTTCCCACTTCCGTGATCATCATTCATCATGTGACCAGAATGTGTGTATATATATATATATATATATATATATATATATATATATATATATATACACATATTCAGACATAATGAAAAATATATCTGTAAAAGGACAATATGAATAAAGACAAAAGGAAAATTTAGCTGACACATTTCTTACTTTGATCGATTTTATCCAAGCAAATATAAGGATTTAATTTTGCATCAGCATTTATTAAAAAAAGAAAATGTGCTGGCTAAGATATGTTTTTTTTTGTCTATATATATATATATATATATATATATATATATATATATATATATTATATATATACACATAGTGTATTGGGGCAGCAGATTCTCCCAAAACTAAAGCCACGATACAAAGCTTAGAACGGCTCATGATCAAACATAATAGACATTTGTTGTCTGTTATATTTAATAATATATGTTTATATATATATATATATATATATATATATATATATATATATATATCATTTTTATATTTAAATATAAATATTTTATATTTATATATAAATATATATATATGTATCTTCATATACACATATAATCATATATCTTTATATACACATAGCATTATATATCTTGATATACACACAAGCAGAATTAATTATGTGTCTGAAAATATGCATATTTAAGCCAATCAATTATTCTATATGGTAACAATTTTTATAGTGTGGAAATAAATTTGGGAATAATTGACATTAATTGCAAAATCCAGTGAAAGTCACCCATGAAATAAAAATAATTATTTGTATGGAAAGTAAGGACCTACATACATCAAATTGTCTTTAAATGAAGTGGCGTCAGAAGAATTATTGTTGAACTTTTAAAAGACATGCTTAAGTATTAATTCAATACTTAAATGCAATCAGTTTTGAGTTCTGTAGTTTATAGTTGTCTTCCTACCTATTGTGATTAAGGCCAAATCAAGAGCCCTCTGCAAGTGTTAACTGAAATGTCACCTGAGAGGACAGCTTTTGAAGCTAGTAGGCTGTAAATCTAAATTACTCTAACAGAATTCTATGTGACATCTACTATATCCTAAAATTCTCATTTACTTTCAGATGTCCCCAGATCATTAAAATGGCAGCAACTCCCAATCTGACACATGAAATGAAAAGGCCCACTATGCTTATTATATGAGCTGATCAGTTAAAATGACTTGAAATCGGCAAGCTGAACAGGAGGAATGGCAGGTATCTATTGGATTTCACTAAGGTGCTCTTGGTGATACACACAAATAAGAAATAATAACCATGGGGGTTGTGAGCAATGATTGGTTATCCACTATCTAAACAGAGATACCAAATATGGTGGTCAAGCCCTGTGACTAAAGGTTGGCTGTTCATATTCGAGCTGGAGTCTGCTCCCTCCCACATGATTCATCTGACTCTGGAGTGGCTAGCTGATGCCAACATGTGACTCTAGAGAACTATGATATCTGGGCTGTGATAAAATAAGAATTCTACTAATAGTATTGTAAATCCAAGGACTTGTTGAAGAATGCTGTCATATATGCAATGGCCAACATGAATGAAGACCATATGATTTGGGAATTTAGTTATTTCCAAAGGATGCACTGAGGCTCTTTGATGTTGAAGATGGTTTTATTAAATAACATCCTTTTTTGTATTTCTAATTTAATTTTTTACTTGTATTTCAACTCAACATGTGTACAGATTTTTTAATAAATATATACTGATATTTTTGTATTGACTGTCTTTGATTTTCTTCATATTATAATTTACATGCAATTATCCGACACACGCAGTATATATATATATATATATATATATATATATATATATATATATGAAAGATGCTGAAAAGTTCACATTCCAAGCCACTGATGTCAATATCAAATTGCGACAGACTGTTTCATGCTAAAAGCAATCTTCAGACCATTGTTTACAAGTATGAAACAGACTGTTGTCTTTTGGAGTTGATATCCATATCCACACTTCTGACATTTACACATGCTTGATCCTGGATATTATTCACTTTTATCCTATAAATATAGCATAACTTTAAAATATATTTTATTGAATATATATATATATATATATATATTTTATTGAATGTATATATAAATATATATATGTATGTATGATAGTATGTGTGTACACACACACACACACACACAGACACACACACATATATATATATACATACGTATACATCTATATATATATATATATATATATATATATAAAACATATATATTTATATATATATTTATTATATTTAATATATATATTATATATATAAATCAAATATATATATATATTTTTATATATATTTGGTTGTATAGATGAGTTTGTGACCCTGGGTTTCACGCTTTAGCGATGACGATCCAGGGTCACAAACTCACATCTATTCAACCAAATATGTTAGCTCTATCTCTGATATTGAGCGCTTTCTAATAAGTACCACGCATGTAATTATACATATATATATTTATTTATATTTATATACACTTTTTACATATATTTATATATATATATATTTATATATATATATATTTGTATATATTTAATATATACATTATATATATATATATATCAAAAACAAAATATATATATAAAACTAATATATATATATATATATATATATACATATATCATATATACATATATATATATGTATTTGTATATATTTAATATATACATTATATATATATATCAAACAAATATATATATATATAAAACTAATATACATATATATATATATACATATACATATAGCATATATATATATATATATATATATATATATATAAAACAAACCAAAAGCAGCGCTCACGCACTTTGATCTGAAATTGTTGCTCTGAGATTCATGGTAAAGCAATCTTCAGATGAAAGGAACGACAAACGATCGACCTTAAATAACTTTAGAAAAAAACAGTTTTTTCCTTCTTTTTATTGTTACAGCTCAATTGCCATTTGATTTATATAGGCATTACGTATTATGAGTTTTTTTAGGTCGATGCCTGTTTTTTATTGTTTCATGTATTTGTCATTGGTAGGCTTTGTATAGGTAGTGTTATTTTTCGATATTTTTAACAGGAACTTATATATATATATATATATATATATATTTATAGTGGCACATTCATGGATGCCCATCTACCGTGGTGACTAGCTAATTCCCATTGCAGACACCTGCTCAACCTCTTTTGTGTTTGTTCAACATCCACAGATCATTATTTTAAAAGACTACCTAACAATCAGCAAACTGTTATATAGGAATAAAGTGTCACTGCCGACACATGAATTTGAACATAGATTGCCAGTGAGCAAACACAGGCAATCCCTTTATTGAATTAAGTGGGTCATGTGACCGTAGGGGAAATGCATATATAAGAAGTCATGTGACATCTAGATTGATCATTATTTATATTCTATTCTCTATTACTATTCAGATCTGCATTTCTAGTCTATCCTCTATTACTATATTGTCCATTATTCTCTACTCTATTCACTATACTATTTTTCTATTCAGATCACTATATGGGCTACTATTTGACCAAGTATTATCATGCAAGTATTATTAGTGCGAGTGACATTTAAATGAGTCTGACACCAGTATTGTTCAACAGCATACTATAGTTGTATATTTGATTACAGGGTCTTTACTACAATGAGCATTACCAAAGTGGCAATGAGTGTTCGTTGACATCACAAAAGTAGCAATGAGTGTTTGTTGAGATCACAAAACAACAAATTCAGTACAATACGCTAAAACATATGTAAGTGCTGACTGTTAGAGCCATCCTGTCCTCATCATATGAAAGCTAAGCATAAAATCATAAACATTAAAAACATTAAAGCAACCTCTAAACTACAATATGAGTCAAGAACTAGCCAATTTGTAAACAAACATATGAAGTTGAAGGCACAGTGGATAAAGGCGTTGGTTAGATCCAGTGACAGGACCCAAAGAGTGTGAGTTCAATACCCAGTTAAGGCAGTGCAGAACTTTCAGGGGGAAATTAGCAGGAGATAACTGATAACTGACATCCATCAAACATGGCACGTGGAACTAGAACACTCTACCCCAGTGAGTGAAATAAAGAGTTCAGTTCGAAATTCCAACCACCTGAAGAAGGCCGGAGCATACAACGGCCGAAACGTTGTGATAAATATGGCGACAAAGATGAGGACAATAGTCCGAATAATGTAAATAATGTACATAATACCTCATCTCAGAAATATAGACAAACAGTGTATTGTTCAGCTATAATGATCTTCAATATCTTTGGAGTAAAATGAGTAAGGCTTGAAGTCAAAAACCATTATCCAAATGATGAAGCTGTTGGGGTGCTTTATTACAGGAGGGACTGGTTCACTTTAGAAAACAGATGGTATCATAAAGAAGGAAGATTATGTGGATATATTGAAGCAACATCTCAAAAAATCATCCAGAAAATTAAAGCTTGTTTGTAAATGTATCTTTCAAATGAACAATGATTTCAAGAAGTTGAGTCAAGATGGTTTAAGGACAACAAAGTCAAGATATTGGGATAGCTATCACAAAGCCCCAATCACAGTTTAATAAAAATATGTGGGCTAAATTGAAAAAAAGCATGACGGTGTAGGGAGACCTATAAACTTGACTTGTTTACAACATTTCTGGCAAGTGGAATGACCCAAAACTCCAGCAGAATGTTAGAAGTTTGTGTCGGGTTAGCTGAAATATTTGACTAGTTAATTTAAAACAGTTAAATAACTTGCATGTTCTACAATGAATTTCTTTAAATTCTGAAGTGATTTGGGCATTGCATTGTAAATCCTATTCTTAATATAGGCTTATGACCAAATCACATTGAAATGATCACTGAAGTTAAGCAATGTCAAGCGTCTCAGTACCTAGATGGGTGACTGCTTGGGAATACCAGGTGCTGTTAGTTTGAATGTACATATAGTGTAATGGATTATGGCTTGGAATTGTTAATCAGAGAGCCAAGTTTCATTTCCTGTTGGGTTCATTATATTCACTTATACACAAGTACCCTTAGTACCCTATTAGTACTATTACTAGGACTTGCATGACTAAGCCATTATTGTCTCCCCCCACCCCGGCAAATTCTTACAATCTAAAAGTATTTTCTGACCTTAAATAACCTTCAATGGGTTGATAAACTGTAGGTAATGAATCAATCAATTTTAATATAGCATCCACCCTGCCAATAGATTTGTGATATCAGGTTACCTCGCTACCTAAATTAGCAGTCCTGTAATCCCAAGTAATCAATTTGATAATTTTTTATCCTGAATCTCTGTAACAACGTGTAAGTAATTAATGTGCAGTTGCACCATCCTGCTGATAGATTGTAACTTGCAAAGCCCTTTTTTTATCTCACTTTGATTTTCATCTTTTTTTTATTTAAAATATGGTTACATATATATATTATAAACTAATTGATTTAAAATATGGTTTTTTCCGCTAAACAGTTCTAACCATGTTTCAAAAATGGAAGCTAAAAGCCACGAATTTAATTTTGCAATTAAATTAAAGACATTAGTTCCATTTCATCCTCAAGTGAATTTTGGAGTAACTTTTAAAATTACTGGGTTTTAAAGACACAGATAAAATCACATTTCCATGGTTACAGATAAATCTACTTCAACTGGACAAGGGGTGTCTGGGTTTTCCTTATGTCTGCATCATTGTATCGGTTATTAACTACATTTTGGTAAGGGGTAGGGATATATTTTTCAATGAAAACTGACATCCGTTGAATGCATGTCGTCTGGATTTTTTTTTTTTTTTAAATTTATTGTTAACAGCAAAAAATTCTTACGGCATTTTTTTCTATTTGTAAATTTAAAGATTTTCGCGGATGTTCAGATTAGAATACTTTTTATTTAACTACGATTTGAAATATTCTCATTTTTAATTTTTATTATGCTATATTTTTTTTTTAAGAACAGTTAAATGTATTAGAATCCCTTATAGTATGTAGGATTATTTTTACATCAAGTATAAGTATGTATATTAGGTTACATTTTTTATTTTATTTTATTTTATTTTTTTCTTTATATTATTTAAGTAAAATTTATGACAATGACGTCAAAAATAGTTACTTAATTTCACTGATTTAGTAAACTTTTTTTTTTTTTATATATATAAACCTAGTAATATATTGTTTCTCATGTAAGTACAAAGGACATGGGTCATTCAAAAGCTTACATCTTCTGGCATTTCATATTAATTTTATTTTGCTATAGGTGTTTTATTGGATTCTTTTAAGTGCGTGTAGTACTAAGTAAAAGAGGTTTAGGTTAGAAATCATTTTATTTAACTACAATTTTAATTACAACTTTAAAATATTTTCATTGTTAGTTTTAATAGACTATATTACTTTATAACAGAAGGAAATGTATTTGAAATTACTTATAGTAAGTAAAATTATTTTTCCATATCAAAGTATATGTATATTACAATTTTTAAACTTTTATATTTAAACATTATTTAAGTAATATTTATGGCACTTACTGCAAAAATAGCTAATTCATTTCTCAGATTTAGTAAACTTTATTTATTAATTAATTTATTTTAAATATATATAAACTTAGTAATAAAGTTTCATATGTATATACAAAGGACATAGGTCGTTCACTGGCCTACATCATCTAGCTTTTCGTTATAATTTCATTTTTCAGTAGGTGTTTTATTGGATTCATTTAAATGCCGGTAGTACTTTTTTTTTTAGAGGTATTTAGTTTTAGAATACATTTTATTTAACTGCAATTTTTTAAAAAGATGCTTAGGTTAGAATTCGTTTTTAACTACAATTTTAAATAAACAACTTTAAAATATTTTCACTGTTGTTCCAATAGACTTTTTTTTTTTTTTTTATTAAATTTTAAATATTATTTAAGGAAAATTTTTGACAATGATGGCATATATAATAGCTATTTCATTTCTCTGATTCAGTAATTTTTATTATTTATAAACTTAGTAATATATAGTTTCTCGTGTATGCAATAAAGGACATGGGTCGTTTAATGACCTACATATTCTAGCTTTTCTTATTAACTTCCATTTTACTGTAGGTGTTTTATTTGATTCTTTTAGATGCCAGAAGTATTTTGAGAGAGACGTCTGATTTTTATATTTATTTATTCTAAATGAAATTTGATGTTGGTTGAATCTTTTTTTGAATTCATGGCTAGTGCAACCTATATATATTTTTATGTTTTCAGGACTTTCAATCGAAGAGATATTGCATTGGTATACTAATGATTCAGTGCAACATTTATTTTGTAGAGGGCAATTATGAGGGTTTCTACAGTTACATAGTTTTTTGTTTATTTCCATCAGTTTTATCTTTATTTTTCCATTGTCTAAAATTTTTTGAGTTTTTGGTATAAGTGTTTATTTAAGATATTAGCATTATGGTTCTTAATGATTTTTTTCTAAGTTTTCTGTACAGCTATAACTCAATTTTAGTGTGTTTTTATTGAAAATAGTACTTAGTTTATTTATATATATATATATATATATATATATATATATATATATATATATAACCTTTTGTACGGCTCAGTCATGGACTCCATACAGGTACCATATACACCAGTTGGATATTTTGCGTGCCATCTGTGGAGTTAGCCTTCAAGACAGGACATCCAATGTAGACCTGTTTAACAGGTGTAATATCGGAGGAATTGAGACTTTCCTCATACAGTCTCAGTTACGGTGGACTGGTCATGTCTTGAGAATGTCTGATGACAGGATACCCAAGATCCTAATGAACAGCCAGTTAGATCAGGGCTACATGAATGTAGGACACCCATGGCTTAGATACAAAGACAAGATGAAGATCTGCTTGTCAGCTATCAATATACCTCATAACATCCTCAAGCACTTAGTCTTGGAGCGGGTAGAGTGAAGATCAATGTGTTTTCATGGACTCAGTGGTTTTCAATCTGCTAGTCTCAAGAGCAAGATTTAAAAGATCAACCAATCTAACAGTAACCTCATCCCACAATCCTCAGTCTTACTCCATATGTGGCCTCCTTTGCAAATCACTTGCAGGTCTTAAGCGTCACTTAAGATTACCGCACAAAATTCATAACTGAATCAATTGGTTAAATTGTCAGATCCTCATACAGAGAAACTGACAGGAGAGTTTATTATATATATATATATATATATATATATATATATATATATACCAGTATGGGTATGCATGTGTGAATAGTATTTTAAGCATGTGTTCAAGCTCATATACATATGAGCAGATATAATTATATTGTGTGAATATGCAATATGACGCATTTAGGTGAATTTGTATTCAAATGCATACATAAGAAAAACAATAAGAAAGTTTTGATAGACAGAGAGAGAAAAAAGAGAAGCAAGAATAGAGAAGAAGAAAACCATGGTTGTATGAAGTGTGTGTGTGTGTGTGTGGGGGGGGTATAGCTTATCCCTACCCGCCACATATAAATGGGTTGTGTGTCTGCTTCTGTGGCTGCTTACGAGTGCATGTCGGTCTCTCCTTTTTCATCTCATTGTTCTTTTCACTCAGCAATGCATCTAACTACTATTTACAAAGCAAACAGCATCCATTTGCAATTTGTTTCTAACATTAACAATTAATCAATATCGCTGTGCAATCATAATAGCTTTTTTCTCTCCTCTTTCAAAGATTTCTTTTTTTTTTTTAAATAATTCTTTACCCACATAATTAATGGCTGCTGCTCTGTAAGAGGGACTAGTCCAGATACTTTTGTTTTTTTTTTGGTTTTTTTAATATCATATTTAGGTGGGAACTTTTATTTTTTTATTGTTTTGTTTTCCTGTTTTTTTTTTATCATCAGGATTCTTATTGAGTAAAGTCATAAGAATTATAAGCATGGACCCAGCTTCATAATTCATCTTTTTGACATGATAGATGGCGGTTTTGTACAATGGGCTACTGTGTCTAAAATTCTTTTAACCCCCTCCCCACTCCCCCTCCCAAATACCACCACCAGGTTTCACAAGATTTGAAAGAAAAATGAAGCGAAAACTAAAGAGAAGAAAATTGGTTCTTTTTTTATTCTGCTCAAAAATTCTTTTTATCTGTGAGATTCATTATTTTCCTTATAACAGATCAAAAAATACTAAATGTATACATTATTTTATTTTTGCCTCCTATAGTTGTACTTCTATCTATCTATCTATCTATCTATCTATCTATCTATCTATCTATCTATCTATCTATCTCAGTTCATAAATATGTGTATAGTATGTATGTATGTATATATGTATACATTTATCTCAGCCAGTTCATAAATATATTTATGTATTATGTATATATGCATCTATCTGTCTGTTCATAAATGTGTGTATATTTTTTTATATATATATATATATATATATATATATATATATATATATATATATATTTCGAGAATAAAACAGCATTTACCCCCAGGATTTTGAATCTGTCCTCCAGGAATAGCCAACTGACCAACAGTTCTGGTTCTGCTATTGCTGAACATTTAATAAATAAAAGGAAATGTGGGGAAAATTTTAGTGGCGATCGATTTATAATTTTATCTAGGTCCCCTCCACATTTCACCTCAAGGTTCTAGAGTCCTTGTATATCAGATTCCGTGAGCCTTCCCTTTGTAAACAGAGGGAATGCTTGCTGGGTCTGAATATTATTGGACTCTAGTTTCTTGAAATTCATAATTTTTTTTCCCCCCATTCGATTACATTTGTTAATTAAAAATTAATTTACACGCTTTTTTAAATTCACAGAATAAATAAACTTGATAAGTCCTGGGACAAAACCGATTGTTTTTATTTTAGCTTTTACTTTTAAAAAATGCCTTATAAATATTGTCTTTTCCTATCTATTATTAAATTCTGTAACACAAAAACTTATTTAAATATATATATATATATATATATATATATACACATATATATATATATATATACATATATATATATATATATATATATATATATATATATATATATATATGTGCATCTATATATTTATCTCTGTTGATCTCATCCTATTCATAAATATTTATTTACCTATTTCAGCTAGTTTATAAATATGTGTATGTACATCTATCTTTTTGTTCATGTACATGTGTGTTTGTGTTATGTACATATCTCTGTTGATCTGAGCCTGTTCCATAAATATGTCTATCTGTATGCATGTATGTATCTCTCTCTCTCAGTTGATTCATAAATATGTCGATGTATGTATCTATCTATCTTAGCTTGTTCATGCGTATATATCTATCTATTTATATGATAAACTATTTTATGATAAAATTCCCAGAGAATAGTAACTATGCTAGTTAATAAGATTTCTTCATAGGAAAAGAGTCTATTTAAAAATTTTAATATCTACATTAATCAACACCTTTTTTGATGTGTATAACAAAAAATAAAGGGAAGACATTCTTTTAAACTCATCTAAACACATTTAGACCATATATATATATATATATATATATATATATATATATATATATATATATATATATCCGCCTATATATTTCCATGAAACTACAACAGACACTGGAGGATGGCACACTTCATTCCATAAGCTGAGAGCTGTGCAGTTTTGAAAAATGTTACCTAACATCTAACTGTGCGCACATCCATTAACTGGTCTAAATATTGCATTCAAGCATGAAACAGATTATCACTCCTTGGTGTTGACTTCAGTGTTGACCTCCCCTTTTATGTTTATATATGCTCTATCCCTGATAGTGAGTACTCTATAAAACTATATGTTAATCATATGTATATATTTAACAGTTAAAATATTTCATCCTTGAAAATGGCTAAATGTATAGCTGAAAGCACTCAGAATAAAAGAACATTCAGACAGTTATTATATAATTTATCATCTGAAAAGAAAAAATATTAGATTGCATGAGAAATTGTATAAAAAACTAAATCAAAGCACCTTGTCTGTCATATTCAATGAAACAAATATATATATATATATATTTCTTATATATATATATATATATATATATATATATATATATATATATATATATAAATATATATGAAGAAATATAGTTTTTAAGGTGTGCTATATTTATGGGATAAAGTGCTCAGTATCAGAGATAGAGCATATGTTGATATAAAAGTGAACATTGAAGTCAACAAACAGTGAGGACAGGTTGTTTCATGCTGGATGCAATTGTCAGGTCTGACGACATTGCGTCCAGTATGAAACAGCCTGTTGCCTCTGAGTGTTGACTACAATGTTCACTTTTATATCTATCTATCTATCTATCTATCTATCTATATATATATATATATATATATATATATATATATATATATATATATATATATATATATATATATATATATATATATGTATATATATATATATATATATATATATGTATATATATATATATATATGTATATATATATATATATATATATATATATACATACATACATATATATATATACATACATACATACATATATATATATATATACATACATATATATATATATATACATACATATATATATATATATATACATACATACATATATATATATTTTTTTTCTATATATACATATTAAGAAAGTATATGTGGCTTTTGATTATATATATATATATATATATATATATATATATATATATATATATATATATATATATATATATATATATATATATATATATATATATATATATATATATATATATATATATATATATATATATATATATAAATATATGTATAAGCATAATTTAGGCTGCAAGAGTTCATCCAAATAAGTTTTGTTAAATTCAACCAACAAAATCTGTTTAATTTTTCATTGTACTTTTCTACTTTTAGATTAAGATGTACTTAGATTCAAATATACAATTTTGGCTGAATTTAAGAAAAAATTGTTAAAATAGTTATGATGAATGATTCCACTGTCAATGATGTTTCATGCTTTGAACATATTTTGAGTCTCAAGATCGTACCAGACTTCAAGTAGGACTCCTATATTCAATCCACTGTAAAAGATCCTGGAAAAATGGTTAACTCATTCTATTACTCCAAGAAGTATCTGACTCCTTCCATGTTTTATCTTTAAAAGATTACACCAGAAATGGAGGTTTGCAACCATATCTAAGCTGGAACTGCACAATCCTTATTTCCCAGCCTTGATAAAGACTGAAATCATTTGTGTGGTTTTGTGGATAATGACTTATTTTCTTCTCTGCAGCTTCTTTCCTACAGATGCCATATTGCAAGCTTTTTCCTACACTATCGTTATTTCCATGACAAATTGTGAGATGAATTCCATTCTCTACTTCCTCTAGTTCAAACTTTTACAGCTGGGAAATGCCATGCCACTTCCACAGAGTCAAACCGTCTTCATTTTCTCCATGTTCCAAATGTAAAAAGCAAGTTCCACTCAGACAGCACTTTCCAAAAAACTGATACTTTGTGGAACAAACTCTCGCTTATTTTCTTCTTTGATCTTCATCTCTTCAAGTCAATGGTCAATTGTCATTTTTCCTTCTTATCCACATAATCTTCATTTCCTACCATAAGATGTATGATAAGATAAAAACAAATAAGATTTTTTCCATCTCTCATTCTCTGATGAAGCTTTTTAATAAAAGTGAAACATGTTAGTTTGACAAACATTTCCTATTTGTAATTTATCATATCATTCTGTCTGTTCCTATCTATATTTGATCTATATTTAATTGCAACTCATATATACATATATATATATATATATATATATATATATATATATATATATATATATATTTATGCATATACAGAAAGAAAGCTCAAGAGAGAGAGAGAGAGAGAGAGGGTGAAAGAGAGGTAGAAAGAAAAAAAGAGAGATAGGGGTTTTGAAAAATTTCTTAGCACCACCAAGATGAGATTAAAAACAAAATTCTGGTGTTTTATTACTTGGTAAGATTTTGTGAAGTGGGTTGGGTCCTAGGATTTTTTAGGCAGCCATTCAGTACTTGTGATAATTAAAAATGAATAAAGGACTGAAATGCAATCTTAAATTTCAGTTACACCTCATGCAGTGGAAATAATACTGACACATCTGACAAAAATAAAAAAGAATAAAAAAATAATAATAATCATCATCATCATCCTCCTCCTCCTCATCATCATCATCATCATCCTCCCCCTTGACTTCTGTAATTGTAGTGGGTAGGATCCGAATGAAGAAGCCATATTGAATCTCCTCCAATGGCAGCCATCAGCAATTGTGGTATAGTCATACTTGTCCATTATTTGATATTGTCCAAACAGTTTTTGCGTTGGCGTCTTCTCCTATGAATACTTTCAATAGTGCCTTGCAAGATGGTCTTGCACAGGCTGTCTTGCTTTGTAACATGTCCAAATCATGCCATTTTTCTCCATTTAACAATGGTGAGAACAGGTTTCTTTTCCACACAAACTTATTGGTTTTATCCCAACAAGTAGAGTTTTTTAATTTCAAACAAAGGCCAAAGATAATATCCCACTTTTTTCTATATGTAAGAAAAATGGAAATGCAATACAAATTTAAAATCATTCTTCAGATTGGTACTCTCAGTACATGGCTATATGTAAAGTTTTAAACATCAAACATTTCAAGACTGGAAATATGCATAAGAAATCATTCCTTTTTTCTTTAAAGATAAAAAGAACAGGAATAATTCTTTATTATAATGCCTGATTAAACCTATTTTGTATTAAACAGGCAAGATTTTCAGAGCTTCCTAGCTCAAACTTTCTTTCTTTGTGATGCATGCTTGTATAATCACATCTCTTTTGATTCATGCTAGACTTTCTGTGGTAGAATGGTTGCTAACCCAGGCTATAAGACCCAGTCTACTCTGCTATTTCCCCATAGCTGGTGGGGAGGAGAAAGAAGGAATTACACTTTTCTCAAGGTTATTTACATGTAAGTGAATATCACAAACCTGACTGGAATTTGAACTTTGTTATCCAATTAACAGTCCTCCATCCAGGAACGGACCAGGCTTGATGTTGCTTAACTGATGATCAGACAAAAATGGTGTTTCAACATGATATGACCATGAACTCAGACACACATCTTGAAAGAAACTCACCAGTTCTCAAAATGATTACAATCTAAAGAGTTTTCAGTAAATTGGTAGATGGGACAAGACTCTTTTATGTTAATCTGAACATTTTGCCTAACTTCTGTCACCAACAATTCAACTTTACTTTTCACTGAGAAAGCTCCTTACCTTATAAAAGACCTGCCAAAGCAACATCTGGGAAAATTCCTTCTATCAGTAATGTTCCATTATTCCAAAATCATTATTTGTCTCTTGATCAAAGAGCACAAACTTCTTCCATTGTTCCTTAGTTAGTCATTTTGTCCTCAGTGCATTTTTCTTGAGAGCATAAGTTAAAGTAGGAGTCTTTTTTCAGGAGCAAAACCATGAGAAAGAGAATTTGCCAAGTTCTTCTTGCAGTGATATTAAGATCAAGTTTACATTAAACAATATTAGAAGCAGAAAGCAGCAACAACTTGTAACAATCAATTTGGATGGAATGCATTCTTGGACATTTCTCATATATACATACATACATACATATATATATATATATATATATATATATATATATATATATATATATATATATATATATATATATATATATATATATATATATATATATATATATACATATATATATATATATATATACATATATATATATATATACATATATATATATATATATATATATATATATATATACATACATATATATATATATATACATATATATATATATATATATATATATATATATATATATATATATATATATATATATATATATACATATATATACATTTCTGAATTCTCCAAAGTTCTAGATATATTCAACGAATCTGCAATTACACTAATACTGCAGGCAGTTCTCTTCATAAGAAACCAAAATTTTGCTTTTTCCATCAAATGCAGAATATGTGAGGCAGTGTACAAATGACAACTGACAATATCTACAATCAATTCAAGAAGTGTTGATAGAAAGTTCTAGAAACTTCTTGAAATGACCAGAGAATGTTTTTTTCACAATGTCTATTTTACCTTTAGAAAATGATTCTTCAAAATTTGCATATATATAAAAGTAGTTAGAAATTGATTTTAAAAGTAAATACACCTTCAATTTTTTCACTTGTAACAAAGTTGTTATGCCCTTTCATCTATATTCCAAATTTATAAGTGAAATTTGAAAGTATAAATTTTCTAAAACTATATATATATATATATATATATATATATATATATATAATTATTATTATAAAAGGCACAAACACTAAAATTTCATGAGGTTACATTTATTACATTAGTGTCATAAAAACATTGAAGGTCTGATAAATTGGGGCCATTTTTACAACCCTAATGAAATAAATATAACCTCCTGAAATTTTAGTGTTTGTGCCTTTTATAATAATAATTATTGCTTTGTTTCTGACATGGATCTCTCCCTGGATTTATATCCTTTTGGAAATATCCATACTGATCACTATTATCATTATATATATATATATATATATATATATATATATATATAATTATTTATTTAAAAATATGATTCCAAATCGCTACATAAGAGGTCTCATGTTTCAAAACAAGAGCCGAAAACTTCAATATAATCCTTTAAATTAAATTGAGTATAAATTAAAATGGGCTCCGTTCCATCTTCAAGCGAAATTTTTGTTGGAATAACGTATATCTGAAATTTACTTGTTTTAAAAATTGAAATCAAAATATCCATGGTAACAGCAAGGGCAAATTGTCTAAATTGGGTAGGCGAGTGTAGGGTGTTTATAATAAGTAGCGGTATAGAGATACTTTCAAGGTGTCAAGTCGGGGAAAGGTGAGGGTGTCTAAAATGAAACGGAAGATGTATTGGCCATTGTCTAGTTTGTTTGTCTATGGAGATTTATTTATTTATTTTATTTTATTTTATTATGAAAGGGAATTGTGCATATAAAAAAAAAAAAGAAAAACTTTCGTAACGTTTGTTTTTTGACGACTTATAAAGGGTTATCTATTATGTAAGGTATTTAAACTACTTATTTGGGCTATGGATTATGAAGGGTGTTATGTTGCATGCATGTTTGTAGTTCATATATATATATATATATATATGTTAAAGGAGAATGAATCAAATATAAATTCCAATGTTCGTAACATTAATTTAAAAGAGGGCTCAATCCAATCTAATAGTAGAGCATTATATCTATTAAACAGAGCCTAGTAAACAGTGTTCAACCATTTAGGAGCAAATATCCATATAAAATGAGGACAAATTGAATATAAATAGGTATATATATATATATATATATATATATATATATATATATATATATATATGCACATTTCATTGAATATGACAGGTGCTTTTATTTAGTTTTTTATACAATTTCTCATGCAATCTAATAATTTTCTCATGAGAAATTGTATAAAGAATTAAATAAAATACCTTGTCTGTCATATTCAATGAAATGTGCATGAAAGAAGGATTGCTGCCAAAGTACACAAATATATATATATATATATAGTTATACATACATATATATAAATAGATATACATATATATATACACACACATATATATTGAAATAGCAGAAATTTTATATCAATTAATTTTAATGGTTGTTTTTCCAAATTACAAATAATCCTTCTTAAAAAAATGCAGTTGACTGGAGTAAGGATCACCAAGTCAATGCAAACGATCCTTTTTCCTTAGCTGCATAAGGAGGAAATTCTGTTAAGAATTGTCCAAAGCTCATTTCGAAACAAAAGTAACACGGTCAAAGCTTTCGACTTTCTTAAGTTATCATCAGGGTGGATAGAGACAAATCTGTGTGTTTAATAAAATTTTAGAAATTGTGTCACAACACAATTTAAAAAAAAAAAGCTTTTAATGGTTAAAACATTAGATGTCATGTGATAAAATTTAATCTTTAGCAAGGTATCATATATATGAGCTCCACTTGAGGTCTGGTATGAGCTCAAGTCCAAATAGGAATTCAAGGCAAGGGGCCTCCTTGAGAGAACACCCATTCATTGCAATAGATAAAAATTCAAGGGATGCTCAGTAATGATGGCTCCATACAAGTTTGGTTTTTGAGGTACTGACAGTGACTTTGTAATATTTCTATCATAGCCCAACTTTTGATAAGTCTTGAGACTTTCTGGACTGCAATAGAAATATTACGAAGTTTGTGCTCCATGAAAAGTAGGTAGTTTGGAAGGGGATGATTCTTATCAGCTAACATGGAGTTAGAGGAAAGAGTGATGAGCTTTGCCTTATCTGATGTGGATGAGATAACTTCAAGTTTATTTAGGCACTGATGCTTGCCTCTATTGAGAATTTGCTTGGAGATTTTCTAGAACTCACGGGATCTAAGTTATTTGCTTTTGACCTTAGCCTGGACTGCTTGTGCATAGCTGCATTTTTAAAAACTTTCTTGCAGGGATTTTAACAACGTCAGCTTGTTAATAACAATTTAATTGTGAAAACATTGACTTGCATAATAAAATCTTATGTTATACTTTTAAAAATATCAGGGCAGGTTATATTTTTAGAAAACTATAAGCTGGCCTGATAATCCCTGAGCACAGGAAAAATGTCAAGTAACTAAGGTGTTTCATATTTTTTATAATTTTCTAATTTTACATTTTATTTAAGCTCAATATATTATTTAATTGCTACTGTTAATGCACATTTTATAAAGTTAGCTGTTACTAACTATAAGTGTATTTGAATTTATATATATATATCTATCTATATCTATATGTATATATATATATATATATATATATATATATATATATATATGTATATATATGTATATATGTGTTCATCGTTGCTTAGTGATCCACTATATAAACAAAACAATGACAGACTATCATCACTGTCGTGTCCGTATATTGTTTGATATGTTTGTAATTACATCTTTGATAATGGCTTGAGTAAGCCGAAAGCTTAGATTTTATTAAAAAATAATGGATAAATATTGTGAATTTCTTTTTTCGGTTAATGATAATGTTATCAAACTTATCAGAAGATACGAAAAAATTTTACATAAAATAAATAGACAACACTTGTCTATATTATTTAATGAAACGTGTATAAATGTATATATATATATATATATGTATATATATATATATATATATATATATATGTATATATATATATGTATATATATATATGTATATATATATATATATATATATATATATATATATATATATATGTATGTATGTATATATATATATATATATATATATATTGTGTGCATTTAGGCAGCATCTTTTCATTCATATATGTTTCATTAAATAATATAGACAAGTGTTGTCTATTTATTTTATGTAAACTCTTTTCATAATGTCTAATAAGTTTAATAACATTATCTTTGAACGAAGAAAGAAAAAAATTTAGTAAATACTAATATACCAACAACAGATCCTAGCAAAAAAATTTAATTAATTATATACTACACTAAATCTAGTATATCCAACTTAATTCTTCACAATGTTTCATCTCCCCTGGTTAGCAATTTGCAAAAACCAACATAGTTTATAAATTGAAATGCCCTTTGAGAGATTGTATCTCCAACGATTGAAATAATGTTTATGTTGGTCACACCACAAACTTGCTTTCATGATGCTTGACACTACATTGGAATGAAAACTCTTTTTAGGCATTTAAAACAACATGCCTGCCCACACACACAATTCCGTAAAATACTTGTTGAAAACACAATTATACTTCAACATGAAAACAATAGACAAAAACTAAAAATCCTTGAAGCATTATACATTAAACAGTTGAAACCCAACCTAAACAAAATCAACTATGGAATCTCTACAAATATCCTTAAATGTCTGTAGTTGGTGACAGAGGCCATTGGTTTGTGCCAACGACTTCCCATACTTCATACTTCTCCAATTCACTTTCGCGTGGTCATGTGTGACGTCATGAGATGCGGTGCGATTTTCACTTCTAGCATCTTATATGTACGTGTTTATCGTTGCTTAGAGATCATCTATGCAAACATTCACAGACTGTCATCACTGTCTTGTCCGTATATTGCTTAATATGTTGTAATTGACATCTTTGATAATGGCTTATGTAAGCCGAAAGCTTAGATTGTATTAAAAAATATGGATCCATATTGTGAATTTCTTTCTTCATTCAATGATAATGTTATCAAACTTATTAGACGTTATGAAAAGAGTTTACATAAAATAAATAGACAACACTTATCTATATTATTGAATGAAACGTGTATATATATATATATATATATATATGTATGTATGTATGTATGCATGTATATGGAGGGGAGAGAGAGTGTGGGGTATGTGAGTATATGTATGTTTTTATATATTCTTATATGTATATTTGTGTATATGTCCATATCTATTTATCTTCTTTTTTTTTTTTTTTTTCGCTTAACTTTCTTGATTTTTGAATGTATGTCATTCAGTATAATTAGAACAAAAATTTTTTTTCCTCATTGTAAAATGTTTATCAAAACAAATAAGGGTCTCCATAACATTGGAGCAGTACATACGAAAAATTTCTCAGAGGAAAGTGCTGGAATATCTTGCCTCAAAATTTGCAGAAAGAATGCCCAGGATCAATCAATATATATATATATATATATATATATATATATATATATATATATATGAAGAAAATATCTGGAAAAACAAACAAAAATCCTTAGAATGTGATTATGTTGTTTTAATTATGAATGAAATGTCGACGTCTGACGTTTCGGGTTTAATAACCTTCTTCGGGACAATATTCATTAAAAATACAATACAATTAACATAATCAGTATAAATCGACGAAAACGATGGACATAAAAAACAAGTCTTATCCAAAACAGATGATAGAAAATTTTGAATGATTAGCTTTCCGTTTGAGCGTGGTCACGTTGTCGTCAAATGGGCGACGCTTGTCCCGAAGAAGGTTATTAAACCGAAACGTCAGACGTCGACATTTCATTCATAATTAAAACAACATAATCACATTCTAAGGATTTTTGTTTGTTTTTCCAGATATTTTCTTCATTCTGTCGGATTTATATCCATTTATATATATATATATATATATAAATAAAAAGAAAGAACAGTAACATATATATATATATATATATATATATATATATATATATATATATATATATATACACACACACACACACACACATATATATATATTTATTTGTTTAAATATTATATATATACATATGCAAACATCAAATGTTATTAGAGTAGATACATTGTATTTGGAATATATGCTTCATTCATATATATATATATATATATATATATATATATGTGTGTGTGTGTGTGTGTGTGTGTGTGTGTGTGTGTGTGTGTGTATGTATATCTATATAATTAAAGTTTTTTTTGTAATCTCTACATTTACCTTTTGAGCAAAGTGGTAAAGTTAAATTAATTCAGTCTCATGACAGAAAAATAAGAGAAAACAAAATTGTATAAGAATTCATAATTTTGACATTCAACTTAAAAATTTGCAATACATTCTTTTTAACTTGAACATGATGTGTGTGTTTCTGTGCTTTTTCTACTTTGTGAGGATATATTCTTTGTGTGCATCCACACACAAACACAAATCTGGGTAGATCCACCTGTATATATGCACATATATGCTCTTTGACACTTACACAGATCATCATCCATATCTGCATAAAAGCATTCATACACACATACGCCCCATGTACATTTAGTCAGCTAGTATAAAAGAAATAAAATATTACAAATAGAAATTTAAAATTTAAAGGGATTTAATTATTAAACATTTTTCATTAAATTTATTCCTACAATTCACATGGATTAATTTATATCTTAAAATATATTTGATCGTTGATAATATAAACGTGATGTCTTACTTATTAACTCTAGAGTAACAGATAGGAACTAAAATTAAATTGATGCTAACAATTGGAAAAAAAGCAGCTGAAATTTCTGTGATTCATGAGGAAAGAATACTTGGAGAACTTAACACTCAAAAGACATATAGAGGGCAAGAGAAGCAGTGGGAAAGTGAGTGTTCTAATTAACAAGTTTGTGTGAATGGATAACAGAAAAGAGACAAAGAACAATGGTAAAGAGGCAAAAGTTACTTAGAGCAACAAAAGATAGGAAGTTGTAGAGAGCCATAATTGCTCACATCCGGAAGATGTGAGAAACAGCTTGTAACCTGCTTAATGATTTTGTGTGAATGGCTAGCAGAACAAGAACAAAGAAGGGTGGTAAAGAGTCAGAAGTTACTTTAAGCAATAAAAGATAGGAAGTTGTGGAGAGTCATGATCATTCACATTCTGAAAGGATATGGCAGAAAAAATTAAAATAAAGATTAATATTAGGAGATATGATGTGAAGAAATGTTTATTGACACAAAAACAGAACTGGGAAAGCAAGTTCAAATTCTGGGTAGAACTCGTTATATTTGATATATATATATATTGAGAACATCATGAATCCACTATGTAGGTAGGAGCAGCAAAAATTTATTAATCAAATAGTCAATAATAATATAATCAAAATAAACTCAATATTCTTAGATGATACACTTTGCAGATTATACTGTTATAGAAAACAGATGGTTAATATAATAAACAGAAAATTTCTGAAAATAAGAATTAGAAACAAAATGAAAGAGATAGAATGTGTTATTAAAAAGACACTGATACCAAGAAACCAAAATGATGGGGATACATCAACCACCTGTGCCTCGAAAGAATGAAATATTGCTCAATATAAGGAGCAAATTCAATAATAGTTCCAAAAATATTCAGAATGATAAAATCATATATATATATATATATATATATATATATATATATATATATATATAAGTTATGGCCTGATTTCAAACTAGAATTATGATACACTGATACACATACACATGAATTATACTCACAAACACTGCTTGACAAGACTGATGTATGTGAAGTCAGCTTAACCAATGATAAACAAACAATACAAAAATGAAAAATACCAGAATTTTATTTTCTCTTACATATTAAATTTTCTGATGAAGCTTAAATAAAAGTGAAAGTACAATTAATGTAAGGTATTATGTATATTTCTTTTTATATATATATATATATATATATATATATATATATATATATATTAAATAGCTTTGTATATTTCACACCAAGCACTGTTTTATCTTATACTATACAGTATTTATATGTATTTGTATACAATCACTCACTTGTATACCTATCTGTATTTACCCATTTGGATATATAATATAGATATATATCAGTAGACCATTATATATATATATATAAACAAAAAAAATAATTTAGCTAGCTAGCTCAATATATAGATGGACTGACAAAAAGACTGATGAAAGAATGATGATTGAACCTATACATGAAAATTTTAAAAATGCTGGGATAGAATGGTAGATCATTATATATATATATATATATATATATATATATATATATATATATATAAATTACAAACAAACACTTAAAAAGTTTTTTTTAATTTTTTTTAAGTGTTTGTCATTATCTAATAATTTTTGCTCTGTCTTTTGACATAGAGCTCTCAACGGATCTATATTCTCTTGGAAATTCCATGCAGATTACCAATAATTTTTATTACATATATATATATATATATATATATATATATATATATTTCTGTACATTTATGAACAAAAAATGATTTAGCTAGCTAGCTTACCATGTAGGTGAACAGACAAAAAGACAGAGTGATTGATGCTTGCATCTATACATGAAAATTTGAAAAATGCTGAGATAGAATGATAGATTGTTAGATACATATATAAAGAAAAAAATGATGTAGATAGATAGATATGAACATATGTATATTACCTGAATATATATATATATGTGGAAAGAGAGAGAGGAACATACATACAAGCATATATATAAATAGATATAAAGAAAGGTACACAGATACATACATTCATACATAAATTCATACATATATAGAAACTGGGATAGATTAAAAAAAAATAATAATTCTAAAAGTCTTTTTAAGTCTTCTTTCTTCTTTAATTTGTCATTTACCAAAGGAATATTTTCATTGAGCCTCTCTGTGGAGGGTATGTCAGTTGTGAATTGCTTATATGCATCCAAGATATTTCATTTGGAAATTCCTTGGAATTTAAATATCTTAGAAGTTTGATCAAGAAAAGAAAGCCAAATCATTGCTGCGACTTGTATTCTCCAGCCGGAATTCAATCAACATATACAAAAGATAAAGAAAAAAAAGGTGAAAGACATTCTTATTGACAAGTGAATGAATCTTCAAAAAAAGAGGAATGAGTGTCCAGAAGCAAATCTGCAATGGATTTCTTCAACGCTGCACAACACTGAATCAGAAATTAGACTTGGTAAAACCTTTTAGAATCAATTGTAAGGAATATTTCATTTCAGCCAATTTTCTGACAAACATTTTTCAATTCTATCAACATCTTTGGAGAATTATAACTAGATAAATGGCAACATTTAAGTTCTGTTCAAGCCCACAGATAAAAATGAAACACACATATCGAAATGGAATTTTTCCAAATTGTCTTATGTATTTACCAAATGTGTGTCTATGTGTGCATATGTATCTATTGATACACACACACACACACACACACACACACACACACACACACACATATATATTGTCCTGGGTATGATGATAAAATACATCCAACAGCAAGGCCTCTGATCAGGAGGTTTTGAAGACTGTGGAACCACCTCTTAATTGCTGATTTTCCCAGGTCCACCCTGACCTGAGGTGTTAGCACCTGTGAGGGTCCCAGCTATGGGCAAATAGTTAACCCCCAAACTGAGGTCAAAACACTATGAAAGTGTAAAAATAGGTTTTAATACCAGAAATACATTTTTGTAAGAAATTATTACCAGCAATAAATTTTTAAAGGAAAAAATATCACCAGCAATAAAAATTTTCTCCGCATTAAACAAACAATTGAGGTTGATATACCATAAAACAAATCAAACCATCCATATATATATATATATATATATATATATATATATAAAATGCCCATAACATCAGAAGCTGTCACTGGCTGCTTGATGATTACACATTTAATGCATATGAAACTGTAATTGTGGGTAACTAACATATATATATATATATATATATATATATATATATATATATATATATATTATAAAGACAATAATAAATTCAATAATATACATGAAAATATGAAAAAAATTACAAGAATTTAACATATTTCAAGATAAGCAGATTTTGTTCAATTGACATATGTCTTGACTGACCACTGATCAGGGTCCAGTAAATATCTTTGATCCTGTGGTGAGGTGCTTCATGGAATGTTGAAGTGAGCTGAGAAATAATGTTATTGAACATTTATAAATTTATTGAATGCATTTGTGTGTGTGTGAAAAGAGACATATATATATATATTGAAAGTGCAGTGATTTCAGAAGCCTCTATGATATATTTTCACCCAGAATCACACAACATATCCACTATCCTGACAAAACTACTGCCTGTTCAATGTGGGATAATTAAAAACAATACCAACAAATAACTTAATGAGTTCAAAATGCCAAAATATGTCAAATTTTAATTCAAACTTAGCACCTCTGTATCTTTAACGTTTTCACTGTAAAAATGTAACTATTCTTTATTGTATTTCTTCCCCAGTTACATATATATATATATATATATATATATATATATATATATATATGTATATATATATATATATATATATATATATATATATATATATATATATATATATATATATATGTGCCATATGGGCACATGGCCGAGTGGTTAGAATGTTCACTTTTCTGACCATGAGATCTGGATTCAAATCTCATCATGGTCAATTTGTCAGAAAGAAGACCCTGATGTTATCAGACTGGATCAAGGATGATCCCAGCATGTGGCACCTTTGGAAAGTACCTGAAAACCATACCATGGGTTGACCCAAGCCTTGTGAGTGAAATTGGGTAGACAGTACTCTTGGGAGCCATCAATAACTGTGCTAGCACAAAGCCACAAGTCATCATGGCCGAGGGCTTCAGCGTGATGGCCTTGGTCAAATTGTTGATCATGCTAGATAACACACTCTCTCCCAGAAACTATAACTAAGATCTGCTCAGCATAGTTGCAGTATAAACCACAGGTGGGCTCTGTGGATGTTGAGCAAACACAAATGTGCCTGAGCGAGCATCTGCAATAGGGATTGCCTAGCCATTCTAGTAGGTGGGTATCCTTGAATACAAGTGGCCAGCTATTATATATATATATATATATATATATATTAAAGAAGAAAGAATACTTTAAAAATATATATACATATATACTTGATTCACCTGTCATTTTTGATGTATGAAGGTCAAGCAGCTCAGTTCTTAGGACCAACAGCCACATATATCATTTGACTACAGTGATGAAGAACCAATCACACTTTTGAAAGAGCTGAACACAGAGACCTGGTGCACAGTAAACTACGAAGTCCCCAAACAACCTTCGCCAGGTTTTCAATCCAGAGGATGTTCTGCTCCTAAACTGTTTGCCATCTAAGGCTATAGGATACAGTCTGTCCCTCTATTTATCCATAGCTTGGGGGAGAAGAGTATTAACATGTAAGCGAATGTAATGAACTCAATTGAAATTCAAATTCGGTTCTCTAATTCCTCAATCCACTATCCATTACTCCACCATGACTCTCTCTCTGTCTCTGTCTCTGTCTCTCTGTCTCTCTCTCTCTCTCTCTCTCTCTCTCTCTCTATATATATATATATATATATATATATATATATATATATATATATATCCAAATGAGAGAAAAAACAGATGGAGTAAAAACCCACAGTTCGTAGTATTTATTTTTAAAAAAGTGTTCAATACAAAGTAGAGCAAAATATTATTATAATATTTTTATTATAATAAATTACAATAAAAACATTTTACATTGCTACACAAACAATTTCATGTTTCAGTACTAAGATGGTACTTCTTCAGGCAATAGTAAATAACTTGCAATAAAACCATGAGACTGAAGTTCCTTCTCACAATGAAATGTGTCACTTAGTTTTCCCATTTTGTTTCTTGTTTAACCACTATTAATCTCATAGATACACATACACACACACACACACACACATATATATATATATATATTCATATATGTATGCATGCATATATATATATATATATATATATATATATACACAACAAATAGTAGTTTTTTCAGAAAAGGTGATATGATGTATGATTCTGGATGTAAATTTACCCTAGTGTTTTCTAAAATCAGTGCACTTTCAACATATATATATATGTATCTTTTCCAATAAACTTAAGTACAGTCTGAGATTAGTGGCAAGGTCTCATCATTTCACAGTTGAAATGGTTAGATGTAACCATAATCTCTATGGTTACAATTTCTTATCTTGCACTTCTCACTTGTGGGACTCTTTTCCAGTTTCTTGATTTCCAGTTAACTTTGATTTTGAAAAATTTAAATGCAGTGTCAATCATTATCCTCTGTCTTCTTAATTCCTGTTCTTTTATTGTTCTCTGTCCTTAATAATATTTTCTTTTTCTTATATCCTTTCACACTTAGTAACCCCTTGCATTATAGTGGCTTTATTGCCTTGCCTGGGTCAAAATTATTAATAAAAGCTACTCATCATAATTTTGAAAAAATATTTCTCCCTAATGAATTTTTTGGTTCCTAAAATTGCTACCATTTATTTAATAAGAAATATTTACATAATGAAAGTAATTATAATACTTAATTATATTATATTATATTATATTAGTAATTATATTACAGTAATTGTATAATAGGAAATTATATTCATGTATAATTGGAAAATCAATAACAAAGTGGAAAATATTTTTCATGTGTTTTGTTTCTTAGGACTTAAACTAAAATGTATTGATGTGAATACATATGCGCAGAAAGGAGAGGGGACACTGAAATTTTTAACTTTTAAATATTGACTTTTTTTAATATGTGTTTGGGTAGCCAATTTTATTTAATTTCTTTTTGTTTATGTTTGCATCAGTTTTCTTAAGTTTTTGACAGTGTGATAATAGAAGATCTGCCAAGAAAGGTGAAATATAAAAATTTATATATCTTTTTCCCCATCCATGTGTATGTATATATCATAACCCCTTATGACATACCTGGCACCTCCTCACCCAGTCCAGTGTCGCCCAAACTCCAGCCATGCCCACTATCGGTATGAGGGGACAGGGCTGAGAAGTAATCAGTTGCCATAAGTGTGCACTTTTCATCTTTTTCACCAACAGGTGGCACTGCTGCCTCTTGAGCACTCACCTGTCAATAATAGAACACAAACAAAATCATTGTAAATTGTGTTGTTTGGAGAGTGAAATGATGAATGGAATGAGTGCAGCAGCTTTTAAAACAAAGAAAAACATAAACAGTTTTATTGAGCACTACAATATACACCTTGCAAATACACATGGCATTGATCCCTTTAAGGAAAGGAATATATCCTTTGCTTAGTTTCTGAAAGGCAACTTTTGTTTTTCTTATGCACCTTTGGATTTTTATATCTCATTTTCCCACATCTGTTGCTACACTATCCAGACAGTTGAATTTCTATACTGGCTTAAATTTGATGTCCCCAATAGAAACTCACACTAATGGATACTTATTTTGTTGACAACCATGCATTATGTCTGACAGTTGATAGACAGTCCTTTCTTCTTGCTTTTCTTTACTATTATATCTAAGAGTTTTCCTTCTGAGTCTGCTATCAGCAAAATGTCATCCATATATTTTATTTTAATCAATTCACTTCAAGCAAGGTGATAATGCCACTAAGGCACAAGGGACTACAAGGAGAGAAAGAGAATGAAAAGACTAAGCAGGAGACAAAGGATAAACCTCTACTCCTGTTCAAAAGACAAGACTAGCAGTGTAAATGTATCAAAAGTTATTGTTGCTTTTATTGTTGCCACAACTAAGAATATTGAAAGAAAATAGAGGATTACCATGATAAACTGGTCTGTTTGTAAAAAATAATGAAACATCTGACACTGTAATTTTATTAGGGAAATTTTTCAATTCTAACAAATATCATACCTAGAAGAATTTCTAAATGTTAATCTGCAAAAATTAATATTAAAAAATTAATAAAAAATACTTTTCCTTATTTTTTGACAAGTTGACCAATTAAGTTCAGCAATGTCAAAAGCAGCACACATTAACTGACCATTAACAGTCCATTGTGGATTTCAGCATTGTGTTGATTTATTTGCTCAGTAAAGAGGGAATTAAGGCTCATTCTCATTTATAAATAGTTAAGCAAAGGTTCATAACCACATAACCATGGAGTAATGGTTAAGAAGCTCTTACATCCCAGTGCTTCTGTTGTGAGTTCAATCCTTGTTGGGTGCTGTACATTTGGGAACATATAGTAGACAAAGCTTACTTGCAATAAATAGCAAACAGATTAGGACTACTTTAAAGGGAGTCTAATCTTTGCTTGGTTTGCTATATATATATATATATATATATCAAACTAGGCCAAGTATATCATATAAAATAAGAAATAAAAAAAGCAAATGTCATACTGAATCTAATGTATGGCTGATACGATGATGAGGAGGGGGGCAGCATTCCCTCTGATACTGAACAAATTAAGCTATACAGTAAACTTTTAATTTTGCTCAAAAATTTTGCAAGTTTCAGATTAAGAAACAAAAACAGCTGATATTTTTAGTAAAATCAATGCATTTTTTATAAGAATATTTATATCAAAATATAATATTTGTATGTATTAAACAATTTTTTTTCAGTCTGACTTAATAATATAATTAAAATGTAATAAAGAAAAAGTATTATTAGTAGGATTAAATTGGTTACTTGCTTGATTTTATGATATATCAATACTTATGTTATTTAATGTTGAATTTTTTATGAGGTAACTTGAGAGGACCGAACTCACCAATCAGTAGTAATCAACCAGCTTAGACTCATTAACCTATGCTGAGGTACCTTATAGGATTAAATAATAATGAAAAATAGATACACCAAATAAATAATTTCTTGTATTATTATATTTTTTAAATCAATTCATCCCAAGCAAGGCAATAATGCTAATAAGGGCTACTAGGAGTGAATGAGAACGAAAGAACTTTACAAGGGACTGGCATGCATAATGGTTAGCAGAGCTATTCTAGCTGATTTTTAGTACTGAGTTCATCTCAGTACTAATAGTCAACCAGAATAGTCTTTCTAACCATCTAATAAACCACCATCTGACATCTAATAACCCAACAAGAATTGACACATCATAAAATCATCCAAATAAATTTTTTGTTGTATTTCACTTGGCTCTTTGAAGAAACTTGTTGCAAACATAGACAGATAGAAAAGAATCAGAATATTAAGAATACTGGCTAAAGACATGAAAGAAACCAATCGGCCACATTTAACATCACTAAGTTGTAAATTAGGTAAAGAAATACATGAAAACTGATATCTCAACAGTAATTATTAGTAATAAATATAGACCAATGGATGGACTTGCTGGCTGGGCTAGTGAATGAATCATTCACGGAAATAGTCAACAAGCATAAAATAATTGGCAAGATGAAGCAATATTTTGAACTAGAATTGTAGGCAGAAAAAATTATAATAAATTATTATTATATATGTGTGTGTATATTATTTTTTAATACTTAAAGTGATTTATACTGAAACAAATGAAATTATATCAATAATTAGAAGAGGAAATTATTATGCTAGTGACATCAAAACAAAACCATTGCTGCTAAAAACATAAAAAAAAGGTGCACTGGACTCGCCGATTGGTTCAGAACAGAAAACCATTAACTTTTGAAAACCCTGATGTTCAGCTTCAGATCATAGAGACACCATAAAATAGAGAAGTACCTAAAGGACCTTTGTCTACTGCAGTATCAACAACATGCAAAGCTGCTAACAAGCCTATTGGATGCCACAAGATTTTCAAGATTGTATTCACTAAATCAATCTGCAGACTTAGGGTAGCGGAGAGGTGCTCTCAAAACACTACAGTTTGAATTCAAATATTCCTGTATTATATTGTAAAAGTGATCATATGTAGAAACGTTTCACACAGCTTGACTGTACCAGAAATGAACATAATAATAATAATAATAATAATAAATTTAAAAAAGTAACAACAACACATCCTCAATATTTTATACACACTTTAAAATACAGCTTCCTGAGGTGAAAAATATTTTATTTACAGCAGGAATTTGAAATGCCACATTCCAAAAATTATCAGGATGTAGCCAACAAAATCTTGTCTACTATATATAACATTCCATTCTTGATAATGATTGGGAATATGAAAAGTAGAATAAAAATATTAACTTTATGTAGTTTATCTATAACTTTAATTTGGATTGACTGCACTAAATTTGAAAGATAGAAAAATACCAAAAATTAAACGGATAGACCTTTTCAGTTGGATTTAACAAAACTTTTTTATGCATACATATACATACATACATACATATATATATATATATATATATATATATATATATATATATATATATATATATATATATATATACATATATATATATACATACATAGATATATACATACATATATACATATGCATATATATATATATATACATATATATATACACACATACATATATATATATACATACATATATATATACATATATACATATATATATACATATATACATATATATATATATACATATATATATATACATATATATATATATATACATATATATATATACATACATATATATATACACACATACATATATATATATATACATACATATATATATATATATATATATATACATATATATATATATATATATATATATATATATATATATATATACATCATTTTAGCGTATGCCATAGTTATGGGTAAAATCCTTAATATTAAGGATAGAGTGTATGTAAATATAAAAGTAGACACTGAGGATAACACTGAGGTTAACACTAAGCAGCGACAGTCTGTTTTATGCTTGAATGCAATCTTCAGACCATATATTTATATATATGTGAGAGAAAGAGGAGTAGAAAGAGAGAGAGTATATATTTGGACTTCAATTTCCTACTCATGCAATTTTGTTTAAAGAATCACAAAATTCTTTGTTTTTCTTTGTTTCTAACAATTTTTCTCAGTTATCAGCCTAAGTTGAAAAAAAAAATATTTTCCCCATAGTCTCAGCTTTTAGAAGCCAGTACCAAAGAATTTGTTTGTGGATTAATGAAATTTCATCTATAGACGTGTCTTGTTTCATAGCCGTTTTTTGGATATCCTGGCATCACACATTAGCTTGGTGTATCTTACCTGCTTTTGTTTTCTTTCAAATATTGCACCTTGAAATGTGAGCTTATGGTGTGTCTTGTTTTTTGTTTTTTTCTAGTTGTTAAATACACACAAACAAATACATACACATATATTAGATTGAGTCATAAATAATTTCCGTTTTTGTTTATAAAGTTTTTTTCTTCAAAAAATAAACTACAATTACATTTTATTCAATTATATATTCATCATTATTTACAGTGACTTGTCACTTATCAGGCAGCTTCTGAATACCTTCTGATTAAAATCTTGCAGCTTTTGATATGTAAAAGTTTTTGAGTCTGGTTTTCATTGGAGAAAATTTTCCCTGTCAAAGCATTTTGCAGCAATCGGAAAAGGTAATAATTGGTTGGTGCATGATCAGGTGAATATTTTGGATGGCATAGAACTGACAAACTAAGTTCCAAATTTCTGTCCTGTTTTATTCTTGCTGTATGTAGTATAATGTTGTTAATGAGAAGAACAACATTTTTCTTTAATCCACTGTGTATGCTTCCACTGCTGTGCAAAACTAAGGTATCTTAGTGTGCTCAAAATTTATTCTTAATTGCCACATATGATTAATATTTAGGATGATGTATTTGTCAATTGTTTGCCACAAACGGAAATGACAAAAATAGGCACAGGGACGTTATGTTATGGCAGTTAGAAAATATCATTTGATATCACCTGTTTTATTTGCTTTTATGTTTCTTGTCTGTTTCTTCCATTCAACCAGAGTATATGGTTTGTCAGCATCCAGGGATTGAAAGCATGACTATCATGGAACAAAAGATATTTTATCAAATGCTTTAATCAATAAGGATATGTGTCAATATGTTCAATCTCTGGCTTTGTTAGTATTGAAAGTCACATACTCTTAAACAAGGGGAAAATACAGTTAAGCTGAATTGGTTTCATTAGGATTATCCAATTTAAAATATCTCCTAAGCATGTAAAGTCAAATGAGAACAATTTGTAGCAATGAAATGAATAAAGGGTTTGGTTTGAAATTTCAAGAATGTTATTGAGTATGATGAAAGACACCTGAAGAACACCAGAGATTACAACAGCCAAAATGGTGTGAGTATAACATTAATTGAAAAAGTAATAATTGATTGGTGCAAGTTCAGGTGAATATGTCGGATGATTAGTAGTTAGGATGACACATTTATTGTTACAACTAATTGCCCAAAACAGGAATTACTTATGACTCAACCTTATTTTTCTAAAGAAAGTAATGGATTATTATTAATCTGACAGATTTTTTTAGAGCTTTAAATGTTATTTATTAAACAGTATATTTATTTCAGGAGATCTATCACAAGAAAAATTTCACTTAAAGGCACAAGTTTGGCCTTGCTTGATTGACTGGTTCTCTGTTGGTTAGAGCATGCCAGGTCTAATGGTAGCTCTTTCTACTCAGAGAGATACAGTTTGAATTCTGCTGGAGAGTGCAACTTTTCTTTATTAAGATTTCTTGAACATTCAGGCCAGTAGGCTGATAAATAAATAAATATACTGTTTAATAAATAAATCATTTTTATCTATTCAAATACAAATATCCACTAAAAACAATGTTTAAAGTGATTATATATATATATATATATATATATATATATATATATATATATATATATATATATATATATTTTCTGTTTATATGTTATTTTTATAGATACAAATATTTAAGTAAATTCTCTGTTTATAATAAACAGTATTAACTACATTTGCTGGCCTGAATGCCTGAGAAATTTCATAGAAAATATGTGTGTCCTCCAACAAGAATCATGGGAAATTTGTTGTTTAAAAACAGTAATTTAACTTTGCTACCCGGATGCTTCCTCTGTAGCTAAATGGTACAGCATGTCAGACTATATGACAGTTCTGTGTAGGATACAGGTTTGATTCCTATCAGAGGACACATATTTTCTATGAATTTTCTGAGACATTTAGGCTGGTAAATGTAGTTAATAATGTTTATTATAAACAGACCATTTACTTAAATATTTGTATGTATAAACAGAAAATATATTAAAATAATTGTTGGACTCTGTCCGTTTCATGATAGATAGATAGATAGATAGATAGATAGATAGATAGATACTCAGCCACAAGTATGAAGGATTTAAAGAAGTTCAAACTCACTACCCAACATTAGTGGTAAATGAGAAACTTCTTCATTTTTATCACAAGACTAATAGTCCAAAGTAAATAATTTATTGTCTAATTATAAACAAACAGGAATAATTTGATGAGGCTGTTCACTTGTTTATACATAAAAATAAATAATTTTACAGGAAGATAAAGATGGAGCTGGCAAAATGACCAGCATTTAAAGGGTAGGAAGTCACTCTTCCTGCAGAGGAGAGCAATCAGAGGGAACTTACTTGTATGGCTTGTGGCAGAGTGAACTCCACTCAAGATCTGAACTCAAAAGCCACAAGCATTGTCACAAAGGGAGGGGTGACTGTGTTTTACTTGTGAGAACTCTTCATATGCCAGAAAGGTTCCTTGAATGTCTTGTCTTTGCCAAAGTGTATAGGCTCCTGGCTGGGTTGAAAAGCCGTCATAGACCTGCCCACAGATAGAATATATCAACAAACCTGAGTGATGGTTTTAAACAGCCATCAATCATCTATGTATATATTGTGTGTGTTTGTGCAAGTTAATGTGTGTAATTGTGCCTTATTATGCATATAAAGATACATATAGGTCAATTTTTGTGTCTATGCAAATATAAATACATGATATTTTCTTATAATGCATGCCTGTGGTAGTATAGTTATACAAGTATGACATTGGGTGCATTTTGTTTTTAATCATATCACCCCATGCAAGGTAGTAAAGCAACTAAGACACAAAGGGTGTGAAAGAACAATACAAAAGAGAAATATTATTAATATATATATATATATATATATATATATATATATTAAGGTAGAGATAGGTACATGTGTGTGTAATGAGTAACTGAAAGGGTAAATTGAATACCCACCTGACTAAAACTAAACTCTGTTTTCACAAATAACTAATTCTGGTAAATCTTGGAAAATATAAATACAATGAAATAATTGAGTTTTCCTACAACATTTTACATGTTGTTATATATTATGATTATCTTAGTTTTGCACAAGCCCATAAGTATCAAGCATCCATTGTGAATTGAACTCACTCCTCAATACTAAAAGTCAACTACACTAGCCCACTAGTCACCGTTCAATACTAATAGTCAACTACACTAGCCCATTAGTCATTGCTTGATACTAATAGTCAACTACACTAGCCCATTAGTCACCGCTTGATACTAATAGTCAACTACACTAGCCCATTAGTCATTGCTTGATACTAATAGTCAACTACACTAGCCCATTAGTCATTGCTTGATACTAATAGTCAACTACACTAGCCCACTAGTCACCGTTCAATACTAATAGTCAACTACACTAGCCCACTAGTCACCGTTCAATACTAATAGTAAACTACACTAGCCCATTAGTCACTGCTTGATACTAATAGTCAACTACACTAGCCCACTAGTCACCGTTCAATACTAATAGTCAACTACACTAGCCCATTAGTCACTGCTTGATACTAATAGTCAACTACACTAGCCCATTAGTCACTGCGTGATACTAATAGTCAACTACACTAGCCCACTAGTCACCGTTCAATACTAATAGTCAACTACACTAGCCCACTAGTCACCATTCAATACTAATAGTAAACTACACTAGCCCATTAGTCACTGCTTGATACTAATAGTCAACTACACTAGCCCATTAGTCACTGCTTGATACTAATAGTCAACAACACTAGCCCACTAGTCACCGTTCAATACTAATAGTCAACTACACTAGCCCACTATGAAAAATTACACTAGCTCACCTTCTAAATTTTACATGTCCCTTCCTTTTTAAATGAATATTATTGGTAGTGGTCATATAATTTTAAAGTACAAAAGATTATAATTATTATACACTGATTTGGTTGGATTAGTATCTTTATCTTTGTTGTTTTCATCATGCTTCAGCCATTACGCTCTTTGGCCTTTTTCAGGTGTCTGCTGTTGTTGATAATTGATAATTCCCAGGAATTTCCATCCATCTATAACATACACATGAAGAAGGCCCCAAACTATATCTGCCAAAATATTGTGCCAATAATAACCAAGAAGAAAATATAATTTTAAGCAAATAAGTGTATAATAATGATAATTCTTCATCTTGAAATTTAGAAGTCACAAAAGAGAAAATAAGGTTAAGTTTTGTTAATATGTTGATCTTCATTAGCAGCATCTTCAGAATAATTTCATTTTGTTTAACCATTTATATTTATTTAATTAGCAGATATGATATAGTCATTTATATATCAGACAAATAGTAGATAACTGAATAACAAAATGGGAAAAAAAATCTTATGTAATATGTTTCAGTCAGTCCCTCTCTCTCACACTCACACACACATATATATATACATATGTGTGGTTGCATGCAGGTCTATCACGGATATTGAGCACTTTTCACTAATTACAGTTCATATAAAAATTTAGAAATTTTAATGTAAAATTGTAACCAGTGTTTGTTGTAGTTCATATATATATATATATATATATATATATATATATATATATATATATACACACACACACTAGCAAAACTTAAGTAGTAGTCTGAACTTTGTCTCTTTCTGATCCGTGATGCTGGGAAGCATGTTTTCTGTGCCTTGCTAATTTAGAAATAAAGCACTGTATATTTCTGTTTAGGTAGGGATCTGTCCTTTTGTCTTTTCTTAGTTTACATTTCCTTTCCCCTTTTTCTTTTATCCGTTTTTCTCTTGGTTTTATTGATTACTGGTTTCTCTTTTTTTTTATTAGGTTGTTCTCTTTGGTCACCTGGCATATATATATATATATATATATATATATATATATATATATAGAGAGAGAGAGAGAGAGAGACAGACAGACAGACAGACAGAGATTGAGAGTAGTACAAAGGTCAAGGTGGAAATCAGAGAGAAAGATTATGTAGTGCCAGTCTCAAAAATAAGGAATGCTTGCCTCTGCCCTCAGAACAATTCTACCTTCAGAAATTCTTATAAGCATTATTACTTGACTTGTACCTTGGCTCAAAAACGAATTACAAATGTTGATAGGAAATATGCAACTATCCAACTGACCAAGCTCATTTTTGTATGTGTGCATTTATAGTTAGATAGATAGATAGATAGATAAATAGATAGTGACTACATCAGTAAAGCCATTATTAGTCTCAAGGAGTTCCTTCTTAGGACAAAAACAATTTTTTCCCCATTTTGTCATTGAATTACTCATTTATTTCCTTGTAAATTGTTTTCTTCTTGCCATTGTCAAGTGAAGAGGATATGAATAATCATGAAAATGTTTCAAAAGCCAACAAGGACTTTGTGTTTTATGGTCTTTGATCTTGATTGTGGCTAAACAAATAGCCAAAGATGCATGATCAAAACTTACATACACTATTTATTGACTTATATTCACTTATATTGTCATGGTGCAGAAAGGAAAAATAATTCAGAGCTGAAGTACATCAATTAATTTCTAACAAGTAACACAGGGCTTCAATAGAACACAAGAATAATAGTAATTTCCATTGAATAATACCGGACTCAAAGAAAAAAAAAACATTCACAAGATGAGAGAAAGGGCTTTTTAATTTTATCTCACCATTTTTTTTAATTCCAGCTAGTTAGTTTTGTCCAATCGGATAATTCATAAAAAAATCTGCGCTTTCATGGTTGACTGCTTGCCAGGATCTTTTTTTTTATTTCCACTTTCTATTAGCAGACTGTCCCCCCAGTATTCATACATAACAGTATGGAAATATTAAGTAAACAATGAAAAGAAACATTACTTGTCTGTGGGCTTTAATTAAATGTATTAATGAAGGATTGTTGACAAAGTACATACAAATCTCTCTCTCTCTATCTCTCTCTGTACTATGTCCATTCCTTTCAGGATATGGTTGATCAAGAGTCTTTCTTTTGTTCCTCGAAGTAACTCTTGGCCCTTTACCATCCCCTTTTGTCTTTGTTGTCCTTATTTTGCTATTTAATTTTGTAAACTTGTCATTGTTTTTCCTTGATTTTTCCTGTCTTCTATATGTCCTGTGAGTGCTAAATTCTCCAAGCATCTTTCCTCATTATGTTTTCCAAAAGTTTCATCTGTCTCTTTCTGACTAGTATCAGTAGTTTCTTTGTAGTTCTTATTTCCCTTAAATCTTTCTCACATGGTATCTCTCATATTCGCATGGGGAGGGCAAGCAGTATGGGTGGGGCTGTTTCATTCTACTGATGTAAAGTGGGGCACAGAGATAAAATTTAGTCTTACGTAAATTTATATTAAAAGATAATCTCCCTCTTCAAAGTACTTCACCATTAAACCTCTTTCTTTTTATGTGCCATGTCCTTTCAGGATGTAGGTGATCATGGCTCTCCACCTCCCTCTATCCCTTGCAGCTCTCAGCAAGCTCCTCCCCCAGACCACGTTCTGTCATCCACCTGCTCAAGCTCGTCAGTTATGTCACATGCTGCTTTCCATTGTCTCCCTTTCACTCTATTTGACCCATGAGTATCAGATTCTCCAGGCCTTCCTTCATCATTATGTTCCCCAGAAACTTCAGCTGCCTCTTCCTGATGTTAAGTATAAGCCTCCTCCTTGTTAGCATCCTAAGTCCTCATCGTTGCTCACGTGCTCAGTCCTTGATATCCTTAGCATCCTTCTGTAGCACCACATCTTTGTTGCCTTGAGTCTCTTCTTCATCTTTGAGGAAATTGTCCAACATTTGCCGCCATAAAGAAAAAAATGTTGGACCATTTCCTCACCATTAAACACAGAAATCAAATATAACTGTGGCAGATAATAGATTTATTACTTGGCACTGATGTGTGTGCATATGCTGATGATATGTATGGAGAAAACAATATATAATGTCTATATATCAGACTAAAGGTGGGTAATTGAATGACAAAATGGAAAAAATTTGATGCAATCCATTTTGTCCTTTAAAAGGACTTTTGACTAAATAATGTTTTTATCTATGTAATCATAAATATGTAGGAGAAAAGAGAATGAAAATGACTAAACATCAAGAGAAATGCTGAAGATGTTGGGATACTTAACTTTAATTTTAAATTCCTGGCACCTGATGAAAAGCCTTACTGACTTCATTCAACTTCTTAGCACTTTTGCTTTTGATTGCATTGTTGTTGTTTTTAAATACCCTATACGGTAGTAAGAGTTATACGTGATGCAGCAGAAATACCTACTATGTATAGCTCCAAGAAATACCTCTAAGAAATACCCACCACATAATGGTAAAACATGAGCTAGCTGAAGACACCATTGCCACTAATGTCTTACCATTATGTGGGAGGTATTTCTGCCGCACCCTGTATATGTCATGATTTATATATATATATGCTTGTCTACATGCTAGCACTGGTTTATCTTCTTCCATGTACCGCATCTCTTTATGACACTGGCAATCATAGCTCCCCACGACATCACATCTCATGTAGCTCTTACCAGTTTTTTCTCCTTTACTAAGGCTTCCACCCACCATTTTGCCATCCATTCACACAAGCTTGTTGGTCATATGGCTCACTGCCTTTCCCTATCTCTCTTGATCTCATTATGTTCCGTGAAGGTTAAGTTTTCCAAGCCCTCTTTCCACATTATATGTCCAAGTAATTTCAGCTACCTTTTCTTGATTTTGATTATAAGTGTTCTTTCTGTTGCCATTTTCTTCAAGACTTCCTTACACGGAATTGAAATATTCTTCTGTAGAACCATATTTCTGATGCCTCTAGTTTTCTTAACACATCTATGGGGAGATTGTCCAAAATTTACTGCCATACAAAAGGATGAATATCACATGGAAACAAAGAAAAGAGTGTTGGATTGCTATGTGATATTCATCCTTTTGTATGGAAAATGTGACACTGAGATCTGAAAATGCATTGGACTAGCGAAAGAAGTATTTCAAAAGCTAAGCAAGGTACTGAGAAATGGAAAAATTTTGTTCGAAAGAAAGAAAAGAGTGTTGGATTGCTAACAAAATTTTTCCATTTTTCAGTACCTTGCTTAGCTTTTTAAATACCTCTTTCACTAGTATAATGCATTTTCAGATCTCAGTGTCACATTTTCCATCCAGAAATTTAAAATGTTTGATGTTTACATTTGTAATTTGTAATGCATATCTTGGGCTTTTTTGCTTGCTTATGACTATACTTTATGTTTTCTTGCAGTTGCTTTCTTTTATCATTCTATTTAAGAGGTCCTGTAATTTTCTTTCTGAGTTGGCCATCAATACAGTAGGATTTTATAACCACCAAACTGTATACAGCAATCTATGTGACAACTTACCCTCATCTTCCACAAACTTAAGTCAACAAAATATTTTCTGAGAACACACAATTGATGTTCTAACTGCTATATCCTAGCAATAAGAGCAATAATTAACATGGCAACAGTTAATTCCATCAATCTGGTGAGATGGAAGCCCAAAGTCTGGTCTTAATTGTGCTGAAGCATTTTGAGTCATGATATAAAAGCATATACATGTGTAAGGTTGCTAACTATCACATTTGGACACATGTACATAGAAAACACAGAGACACACGTTATACATATGATATCAATAATCTCTTTCTCTCCCTCTCAGTGTGTATCTTTATATGAATGCATGCATACGATGGTGAAAACGCATATTTTTCCAACAGTTTATAGTATATATTATAGTAAGCATTTACCTCAAAATTAAACCGCATATAGATTTCATGTTTACAATAGTAAATATAAGTAAAATTTCAACAAATATATTTATACAAAGTTATAAAAAATATATTTAAAAAGAAAAGTTGAGGCAAAAATGTATTTAATATTCTAAACAAAGTATAATCAAGCAGACCTTTACACTTTATGGAATAACCTTTTTTGTAACAACAGCCTCCAATCACTTGCTATAAGTATAGGTATCAGCTTCAAACACTTTTTTGGTGGTATTTTGAACTGCTGATCTCCAGTTCATTCAAATTGCTAGGCTAAAAAGCATGAACATAAATTCTAAGTCAGGCTTAAGTTAGAGAACTGACTCTGCTACTTCAATAGGCTGGTTTTCTTATGTTTCAAACCACTGTTTGGTTATATCGGCAGGTTGTTTAGGACTGTTGTCTAACTGAAATGCCCAATTGAATTTTATTTTTAAAGACTTCACTGAATTAAAGAGATTCTTGCTCAGTATATCTTGGCACATGGTGCCATTCACACTTCATTCAATTATATGAAGTTATCCTGTATCATGTGATGAAAAACAGCCTTATAGCATTATATTGTTGTAATAACAAAAGAGAGCAAGAGGAGGCTTAAGAAAGCTTTATTCTGCTTAGAATAATTGAGACAAGTATAGTGACTATTGTAGTCCTCTACAAACGAAAGAGCTCTCCAAAGGGAGGTAATCATAAAACAAGGGAGATTACTTCTGATTACTTTACAACAGTTGTTACCTCTGTGTGTGTAAATAGCAAGACAGACTGGGTCTTGGACTGTAACTTGGTCTCCTCAGCATAGTTTCTGGAATTGAGTGCATCATCTGACATGAACAAGGTCAGTATGCTCCATCTCTCAGTACTGATGATTTGTAACTTTGTGCTATCACAACTGTCTACAGCCTCTGAACAATTCCATCTACCCATTTTCACTCACAAAGCTTGAGTCAACCCATGGTTTACTTTTCAGGCACTTTGGAAATTGCTTGAAAACTATGCTAGGCCAATAACATCAAGAAGTTATCTTCCAGCAAATTGATCATGAAGTGATTCAAATCTCATGATCAAAAATCAAGCATTCTAACCACTCAGCCAAGCACACATAATATATATATATATATATATATATATATATGTGTGTGTGTGTGTGTGTGTGTGTGTGTGTGTGTGTGTGTGTGTGTGGATGGATAGATTCTCCTGTCAAGAATGAAGGATGAGGGTTCAATAAAGTTTTACTGAACAACTTGCACATGTGGTCAATTGTCTGTGTCATGCAATGCACACTCTTTCTATCTTAGCAACATGTCCTGTGCATTCAAGAGACTTAATAAAGAAAAATCTGCTCTCTGGCAGGGTTTGAGCCTGTATCTTCTTCTTTAGAAGAAACCACCATCTGATCTGACATGCTCTCTGTGGCTGAGCAGTTTAAAGTATGCCAGATAAAATGATGGTTTCCTCTACAAAGGCAGATGCAGGTATGAACCCAAAAAGCACATTTTTCTTTATTTTATTAAGTGCAGGCTGATAGATATAATTAACACTGTTTTTAATCATAGGGTGTCTACTGAAACATATGTATCCACTACAAGAACACTTAGACTATCTATCTATCTATCTATCTATCTATAAATACACACATACAAAAATGAGCTTGGTCAATAGGATAGTTGCATATTTCCTATCAACATTAGTTATCAGTTTTTGAGCCAAGGTACAAGTTATAATGCTTGTTCTGAAGGTAAATGTTATATTCCATGCTAATAGGAATATATATTTGAAAAACAAGGTGGATAAAGTAAGTAAAGGTTTATTGTAAAAAAGCAGTACAATAAGAATAAAGGTAACAGTTATGCATAAGGTTGTTGCAAGTCAATCCAGGTGTTAGTGCTATTATTGGAAGGTCTGTAGTTCTCATGTAATTCTGAGTCATACTCAACAGATCCCAGCTAGACTCTGTAGTCTGTTGACTTACAGATACTTATAGGTAGTTACTACCTATAGTGTAGTCATTCGTGGAGGTGACAGGTTATTCCATTACATCAGCAAACAAGCAGTTCTGAAGGTAGAATTGTTCTGAAGGTAGGCAATTCTTCTTTATTTGTGAGACTAGCACTACACAATCTTTATCTCTGATTTCCACCTTGACCTTTGTACTGCTCTTAATTAAGTTTAGTGTGTGTGCATTTTTCTATGGGGACTCAGCTACAAATAAATATGTCCTTCTGTATTGGCTTATGCATTTCTGTATCAGTATATAAGATTATTTTTGTCCATGTTTATGTGGAGAGTGTGGGTTCCTCCTCCTTCTCAAATGCTATTTTCATCTGGCAAGTGAGAAACTCCAAAATCAAAGTGAAAAATTCGGAGTGATAAAATTGCTCAACTAAATAAATGGACAGTGCTAACAGAAGCTGAATTTCAGGAGAGATGGGGAAATGTGGTGAGAGGACAAAGTGCAATTCCTGAGATCAGTGCCATTATTTTTATTATTAATAATAATTTGTTTTATGAGTAGTAGTAGTAGTAGTAGTAGTAGTAGTAGTAATAGTAATGCTAATCATAGCTGTTAGGACCAGAAGGCCTCACTGATGAAAGACTTGGCATGAATGAAAGATTAGTAGCACTTATTAACATCATAGTCATTTTAGAAGGCCACTAAAAGCATTTTTTTATACTCTCTCTATCACTCTCCCTCTATCTCTTTCATTTTCTCCCTCTTTTGGTCTGTTCCTCTCTTCCAAAGCAAGAGGTTTAACTCAGAAGTATTACATTATAACTGAGAAAAAATGTTTGTTTTTATTTTTCTCACTTGCTCACTCTCATTTCATCGATGTCTCACTGTTTTCTTTTCAATCTCTTTCCATCTCTCATTTTTTGCTTTTTGTCTTTTTTTCTGTTTATAACTCTCTCAGTCCCATGTTTTATTTCTTATATGTTTTTCCATTCTCCTCTTCTCAATGTGTGAACCTCTATCTATTTCTTTAAACACTTTCCAAGTTTTTCAGTGTCTCTCTTTTTTTCTATCTCTCAGTCTCTAAGTTTTTCCTTCTCCACATTTCTTTTACTTTTCATTTCTAACTTTTGTTTTGCGTGCCACTCATTTTTATCTATGTCTTACTTTCTACTTCTCTTTCTCGCACTCTCTATTTTTGTTTCTCATTTGTTTTACTTTTCACTTTCTCTTTTTTCTTTCTAAACCTCTTTGCATCAATACTTTACTTCCTCTCGTTATCTTTCTCTCACTTTACTTCCTCCCACTATCTTTCTCTCATTTTACTTCCTCCCACTATCTTTTTCCCACTTTACTTCCTCCCACTATCTTTCTCCCACTTTACTTCCTCTCACTATCTTTCTCTCACTTTACTTCCTCCCACTATCTTTCTCCCACTTTAGTTCCTCTCACTATCTTTCTCTCACTTTACTTCCTCCCACTATCTTTCTCCCACTTTACTTCCTCCCACTATCTTTCTCTCATTTTACTTCCTCCCACTATCTTTCTCTCATTTTACTTCCTCTCACTATCTTTCTCTCACTTTACTTCCTCCCACTATCTTTCTCCCACTTTAGTTCCTCTCACTATCTTTCTCCCACTTTACTTCCTCCCACTATCTTTCTCCCACTTTACTTCCTCCCACTATCTTTCTCTCATTTTACTTCCTCTCACTATCTTTCTCCCACTTTACTTCCTCTCACTATCTTTCTCTCACTTTACTTCCTCCCACTATCTTTCTCCCACTTTACTCCCTCTCGTTATCTTTCTCTCATTTTACTTCCTCCCACTATCTTTCTCCCACTTTACTTCCTCTCACTATCTTTCTCCCACTTTACTTCCTCCCGCTATCTTTCTCCCACTTTACTTCCTCCCACTATCTTTCTCTCATTTTACTTCCTCCCACTATCTTTCTCCCACTTTACTTCCTCTCACTATCTTTCTCCCATTTTACTTCCTCCCACTATCTTTCTCCCACTTTACTTCCTCCCACTATCTTTCGCACATGCTTTTCCTTTCTGTTGGTATTCACATACCCAACTTTATATGTGTGTGTGTGCGTGTAAAGAGAGAGGAGACAGATACTAAATCAAATAATGTTGATATTTGCTCAGATATATATATATATATATATATATATATATATATATATATAAAACTGATCTCTGTTATAATTTTGGAACTAACTTAAGCTGAAAAAGTCTATTGTGAAACATGAAGAAATCAATCATAATTTTTTTAAATAAAGCTTTATATTTAAAAATTGATATTTTTAAATATAAATTTAAATATATTTAGATTTATATTAAATGTAAATTGCTGAACCAAAATGATTTAAATATATATATATATTTTGCATTCTAGTATTTTAAAATCAGTTATGTATTTTTAATTAGAATTGTTTTGCTATTGTTTGATTCATATACATAAATGTTTTTATCTCTTTCATTATATATATACTGGGTTCAAAGGCTGTATGAGACAACTTATAAATATAAAAAGGATTATTTGATTATTAATTTGGGGGAGGAGGAAGAGGAGGTGGAGGATAATAATAATAATTAACATGTAGATGTTTTTTCATGATGAATTAAGATATGTCACAGATTTGCATGTCAGTTGCCTGAACTTAACCAATTGAGCATGTCTCCTAAGGTCTGACAAGCTGTTCATCTCTGTTCATGAGCAGGAGTAGTGGAAGATTATCTGGCCAGGTGTTGAGAGGTTTGTTTTATTTTTATTATAATGATGTGTCAGCCAAGGCAACTTTGGAGTAGATACTTGGGTAAACATTTAATCCGAATGACCTGAAAGTATTTCTAATTAAGTCCCAAGGTATGGTTATCAAAACCTGTCCCCATATTGTGTACATTTGACTGTGATGCATGTGCCTGATATACACTTATTAGATTGGGTGTCATGATGGGTATATTGGGTTTTGTATATTTGCACCTTAGCATCATTTTGTTGGTGTGCCACTCTTTTATTCAATAATAATAATTGCATTAGTAAGTACTGATAATATACTTAGAAAAACTCTTCCAATAACTTTGTTAGAAAATAAAACCTCCATGGTCTCAGGTAAAGGACTCAGCAAATGATATTTTCAAACAGCAAATCAAAAGAAAATAATAATAATAATATGCTGAACTGATGTTTGCAAGAAAGATAAGATCAACATTCGACAGATTGTTGCCTTGTCCAAAAAAGAAAATATATAACGAAGAGAATTTCTATGCAAAGAAGTATACGCCTGGTGATAAAGTTTTCTTCAGGAACTACTGAGGTGGAAAATGTTTTTGGGAGGATGGAATTATTTCAAATAGAATTGGAAGAGTAATCTATATGGTGAAAGGAAAAAGATGTGTATGCAAAAGGCATGTAAACCATTTAAGACCAAGATACTCTAAAATTGTTCAACAGGATGAAGATGAAACTCCAATGGGTGTCCTGTACAACACGTTTGAAATAACACCATGCACTAACATACCAGAACACATTGATACATCTCCTACATCAGTTTTGCTCATAGAATCAAGATGTTATTCACCTTAAAAGAGTACAAGGAAAAGAAAACCCACAGTGCAATTAAGTCTAGAACCAAAAAAAGTATTAGAAAGCTAAATTTTCTAGAGGAAGATTTCAGCTCGGGGGAGGTGATGTAATGCAATAATCTGTCAACCCATGAGTAACTACACTATAGGAAGTAACTATCTATAAGTATCTGTAAGTCAATGAACTATGTAGTCTAGCTGGGATTTGTTGAGTATGACTCAAACTTATGCAAGAACTACCAACCTTCCAATAGTAGCCCTTACTACTGGATTGACTTGTGACGATTGTCCGCATAAATGTTACCTTATTTCTTTTTGGACTGGTTATTACAATAAACCTTTAATTATTTTATCCACCTTGTTTTTCAAATATATATTCCTATTAGCTCAGAATATAGCATAATAATAATAATAAAAAGGACCTAACATTAATAACCAAAGAGGACCTAGAAAATTAGGAAGATAATAATGATGAACAGGTTCTTACATCCCAGAAGTAATGTGATTTTGCTCTGTCTACCCCAAAAAGAGAGCAGAAGTTTGATAGGAGTAGAAGATTGTGAAACATCAGAATTTAATTTCTTGTATGATTACTTAAAGAACGGCACTGGATGTTAAAAGGTGCACTAAATGAAAAAGTCATTGCGGCGTCAGAAAGGTTGGCAGATTTTGGAAAGAGAATCTATGACAAGAAAGTCAATGCATGGAAGGAAAAAGCTTTGCATTGACTTTTGAACAAGAAACCCATAAGATGGTAGATCCAGAATCATAGAGATGGTTTAGGAAAGGATTTTCATAAAGAAAGAAACCAAAAGGATTATATGTGAAGAGCAAAGATAGGCTTTAAGAACAAATTTGATCAAATATCCAATGGAGAGAACAGCTTATTTACCCTTGTACAGTCTGTGTGCAAAAACTAATGAAAATGTATAACTCATTGGGAACCATGAAAGAATTATGGGCCAGAAAAATGGTATAAGCATTCACTAATATAAATTGACAAGAATGAGCAAGTGAAGCTCATGTGAGATACAGTCATCTTGACTGACAAAAATCTTGACTTGACATCACATTTCAGCACAAGAGTAGCCATGAATAGCACCTGATGAACAAGGCAGTATCTTCAGATATGAACACCTTAAAAGCATAGCAGGCAAAAATACATAGGTATAGGCAGGGTAAATTGCCGAAATCTACCAAACAGCAACTCAAATTGTCTTTTTGTGATTGGAACACTTTGGACTATTTCAAGGAATCTTTCTGTTTTGCAAGATTCCTAGGGGATACTTGATATCATTGGGTGTGCACAGATGGAAGTACTGCTTGGAACTGTTCATGTGCTGAGGAGGAAAGTGTTGTGCCTTTAAGCTGCAGGTAAGAGTTCAGATATGACAATCATCATCCTGCTGAAACATTCAAAAATCAGAGAGGATATCAAATAAAAACATTAATGAGGACTGGTAACATACTTAGAAAAAATCTTTCGGTAGCTTCCTAGGTAACAAAAAAAACTTCTCAGATCTTATGTTTCAAGATTTGGTAAGTAATTGTATCTAACATCAAATCAAAAGAAGAAGATTTCTCAGTTCTGACAAATCACAAGATATGATGGGATTTCTTGATCCAGATCGATCATGTTATTGAAACATGAAGACCTGACCATATTGTTATAGATAAGGAGAGTAGCAAGTTTTAAATTATTAATTTTGCTGTTCCATCTCATGCAAGATACCTGAAGAGGGATTGGCTCTGCCAGGTTAAAACAGCCAAGACATGCTACAAGATGAGCACACCAAGAAACAATTCACAGAGACCCAGGCTCTGGCACATAACCATGACAGATGGAAAATTATAATGGATAGTTCAGCACATCAGCACTTTAATGACTCCTTCTGGGGTTAAGGGTGAAAGAAGAATAATCATGCAAGAGTGGACTCCAAAGAAACTGAAAAGAGTGAAAAATACCAGGATCTGGCTAGAGAGTTGAAAAAGCTATATGAGTGTTTCAGTAATTCCTGTAGTAATGGGTGCACTTGGAACACCACCTAGAAACTTGAAAGAACACTTAAGGAAAACTGGAATGAGAACTGAGACCAAGATTGTAGACTTCCAGAAACCTGCCATCATTTACACTGCAAAGACTCTTCAAAAAGTTTTTTTGTGTTGTGAGGGGTCTGGTTGACACAATGCATCAAGAACATAATTTCTATTGATTATGTCTATGTGTAAAACAAATATAAAAGGAGGATGATAAGTGTGACATTAATATGCTTGTATGAAATCAATGTTTGATTAACAAACAAATAGTTAAATAGCTTTTAATACTTTAATGGTTATTCCACCCCAGAACATCTTTTCAGTGAGAAGATATATTTGATTCTTAAGTTACATGAAAACTGAGATGAGTTAACTCTTACCTTCCTGTAAAGGAATATCTAACATTGCTACACTCATCTTAATTATCAGAAATAAGGTAAAATAATTAGATGGATGTTGATAGGAGAACATGCTATATAAATTTCTATATATCAGAACAATATTAGGCAAATGAATGACAAAGTGGAAAAAAAATTATACAACATTTTTCATCATTTAAAATGATTTCAGACTAAAGATGGCAGTTTTTAACCTTGATACCTGCAAAAATTATTTTGTCAAAAAGAACGTTATTCCTTTGACACTGATATTATTGTATGCACTTTTGACTCTCTTGCTAATATTTATTGTTTTTAAAAAACAATTATTAGAATTTTAATAAAATGCAAACATATGAAAATTGATGTTTGTAATTTCTTTATTCCTGAGAAATGACAACAAAGATGTTAAACACTATTTATTAGATTGAATAAAAAAAACTCATTTTCATAGTTATTTATAAAATGGAAAATAATAAATATTGAATTGTAGTCAATTTAAATATTTTGATAATTTTGTAATTTTTAAAAATTTTTGAATAAAATATTTCTTTTCAAATTTATTCCTTTATAAAAGGTAAATAATGAATATTGCATTGTACTCAATTCACATATTTTTATAATCTTGTAAATAAACATTACCAAAGTCAAAGTAGTATACAGTAATAGCAATGTCAACTGTCCATTTAACACACCAATTTTTTGTGGGCATAAAGGTTAAACATTGTTATAATGTTCTCATGGTTTTCTGATTTTAAATTTCTGATGAATCTTAAGTCTTCAGTTAATGATTGAATAAGCTGATGGCAAAGGTCTATGACAATAAAATATTCATAGAAATTCCATTATCCCATTGTTAAACATTTGAGTTTAACAACTTTAACAAAATATTGCAATAACAATCATAAATATGAATGTTGGTTGTTATTTTAAGAAGTAAGGAGGTACAAATAAAAAGATTTGAAATTGAGAACTTTTCCCATTCACTGAAACAGATGTTAAACACTTCTAGTTTCCCTTTCATTTTCTCACGGATTCCAAATAGCATCTTTGATATGCCTTTTGTCATCTCACATGATCAAAATGGAATAGTACATTATTTATGAAGTACTGGGAGATGTTAAACTTTCTTTCTTTCTATTTTCATTGAAACAAAGTAGTGTCTCTTATATGACTTTCCATGCAATCAAAACAGAACAGTCCATTATTTATGAGGTGTAAAGGTCATGCAAACTAACAAACGGAAGAACAAACACAATTATTATATGATGTAGAGGAGGATATAAACAGAAGCTATCACTGAATTTTATGTTTATTTCTCCCGCTACCCCTCATATATCTATATCTATAATTCTCAAAATGTGTGTGTGTGTATGTATATTGGTGTGTGATCAGATGTTGTTTTTGCATTTCCATAGTTTTCATCCGATTTTGATGAAATTTTTTGTTTGATAGATAATTCTTCAGTGCCGGTTTTGAGTCCAAATTGTTGGCAACAATGGCTCTCCACTACTTCTTGTCCATTATAACTCTCAGCAACGTTTTACTATTTACTATCTATTCTTGGATACATATCTTTCATAAAAATTTTAATAAAAATAAATAGTTTAAATTATTACAATAATATTATTTATTATTATACAGTTCCCTTTTCAGGGACCCCACCCCGCTTCAAATTGTTAACCCCCTGAATTGGGGATGTGCCTCAGCTGCACCCAAATGTTATTACTAATTATGATTTTTGGGTGGGCTGACTTTAAACTGCTCCAATTGAACGGCAAAAATTCCCAGTAATGAAAGACTTAGTCGAAGACAGGTTATACTGCTGGTATATATATAATGTCATCAATAAGAAAATTACTTTAGTCTAATGAAGTCTTTTTTGAGGATGAAATATGTTACTTAGAATTTTTTCCACTCTGTCAGTTAGTTAGCTAATATGAATGGTTATGTAAAACTGAATGCTGCTCTGTCAGTTTTTAACAAAAAAAAAAATGATCCAAACAAATTTTAACTAAAAGCTTTATTAATTTGTCACCATGATGAATGCATAGACATCATGTATCACAGAAAGATAAGAGTTAAATATACTGTAAAATATGGTTTCCAAATGTTCAATTTTGACAAAACTTGATAATCCAGATCAGGAGGAATTTTTAAGAGAAAAATTTCTCAGTTGAAACTGACCGAACAATATTTAGCATGTCCAGACAGTTAAAGATTCATTTTTTTCAAACAGAACAAATATTTCTTGCCAGTTCCATTGCTGAAAAGCTCCTTTTGAATTCATACAGTGTCTGATATGGGTTTGATTGAAACTCATTTTAAAAGGTTACGGTCTAATATAAAATTTATCTACTCTGATATTAAGCAATCTGCCAATATTAGGAGTGAATAAGATCAGCTAAACAGCATGTGTAGACATGAAAATTTTAAGATTAAAAAATTTAAAATTTAGCATTCCCTTCAGTGATTCCCCTAGCTTTATATTTATCACCACCCTCATGCACATATATAATACTATCAATAAGAACATTACGTTAGTCTGATGAAGTCTTTTCTGAGGATGAAACATGTTACTTAGAATTTTTTCCACTCTGTCAGTTAGATAACATGAATGTTTATGTAAAATTGAATGCTGCTTTAATAAAAAGCTTCTCTAATTTGTAAACATGGTGGATGCATAAAGATTATATATCACGGGAAGGTAAGAGTTAAATATAAAGTAAAATTTTTTAAAAAAGCAAAAAATATAGTTATGTGTGTATTCTTATTTACCTGATGTGTGTTTTCGCTTGATGCCCTTGGTTTCAGCGATGAACTCAAACCTTTCTGTTGGCTGGATATACCTGATCCTGGATGGGAATCTCTTCTTTGATCTGTCAGGTGAGTGCTTCCAATCCCCTGGGTGGTAGTTATGGCTCCTGGGACATCGGGCCAAGATGTTGCATGGAGGGAAGGGCACATTAAGTGTCTCTGCTCACTGATACACCTGTGAGGTGTATTTACTTCATCTTCTGGTGGGGCATTTCTTCGGTAACAACACCGAAGTATGCAAATTGACATGGTTGCAGTAATAATTACAGATATTGTCACAGCTATCAATGTGATAATAACTACCAAATTAAGATGTATCTTATCGTTTGTCTTTATATGTACAGCATTGGACATCTCAGATGTCTTGTTGCTTACTGTTAATGTCATAAACATGGTTGTCGTAGCAGACAAAACTGGATTGCCACTATCCTTGACCACAAACTCCAGCTCGTAAGAGCCAGCGTCTTGGTGAGTAACCACTCGGGTAAAAGACAAAAGACCAGTGTAGTGGTTAATGGTAAAAAGTTGCTTCTCGTTACCTGCAGTAATTTCATATTTGAGAAAAGCATTCTCTCGACTGTCACTGTCAGAAGCCTTTAAGACTGTAATGTTATTAGTATGGTGGGGGTAGTAGACAACATCCATTGTGAAAGGGTTGACACTGGGGAACGTAAAATAGGGAGCGTTGTCATTCTCATCTCTAACTTCAACAATGACATTTACAGTATTTTGCAGAGATGGTTTACCATTGTCTTTTACAAGAACTTGGAATTTGTAAACGTCTTGTAATTCATGATCCAATGAGTCAATGGTTGAGATAAGTCCACTTTCTGTGATTTGGAATGGCAAGAAATGCCGGCTTTTGGTTAAAAGAGAATAAGTGAGCTTCCCCCCAGGTCCCAAATCTGTATCTGTGGCATTGATGTAACCAACAGAAATTTTAGATTTTTGGTTTTCATAGATTCTAAATTTGTATGTCTCTTTAGAGAACTGTGGCTGTACATCGTTAGTGTCTAATACTTGTATAGAAAACTTGAAGTCACTGTGCAAAGGAGGAGACCCTTTGTCTTGGCAAGTGACAGTCACTTCATGTTGGTCCTCTGTTTCTCTGTCCACTGAGTTCTTAAGGATTATCTTATACTTTTTCTTGCCCATAGTTTGGAGTTGGAACTTGTCATGACGAAGGTCACAACTCACTTCCCCATTTTGCCCCACATCACGGTCGGTCACTTTCACATAGGCAATAAAGCTCCCTACTTCAACATCCTCAGATATTATAGCTGTTTTATCTGACGATTCAGAGAAGAAATTTACATCAATAACAGGAGGGTTGTTTTTCTGGTTGATAACGTTCACAAGGACCATTGCAATTGAGCTCAAAGATGGACTGCCCCCATCTCGAGCCTCGATAAACAGTTTGTGTGTTTGCTTTTTATCAGATGTGAAATTGAACGACTTGCTTAAGAAAACCTCACCAGTTACCTCGTTTAGTTCAAAGACAGATTTTGTCAAGCCAGATGTTTGAGAACTGAAATAGTATGACACTCTCCCATTCTTTTCTGAATCCATGTCTTTTGCCGTTAATGTGACAATAGGCAAGCTGTTGTCCTGCTCTTTTCTGATGGAGACATTGTAGACTTTGTGAGTGAACTGAGGAATGTTATCATTAACATCTGTCACAGAGATGTAAATATGCAAGACATCTTGCTTTGGAGGGGATCCACCATCTTTGGCAATTAGCTGAAGCCTGTAGGAATCTTTAGTTTCTCTGTCCAACTCATCTTCTAATTTGATACCAAGTTTGGATGTCCCATCAACACTTTTGGAAACAGAAAGGGCAAATGGTTCATCCATGTTTTTCTTCAACTGGTAAGTGATCTGGGAATTAATAATGCCCACATCTCTGTCGACTGCATTTGGGATTGATCGGCTAACTCCTTTTCGATCATCCTCTTCAAACTGTATGTTTACCTGTTTGCTGGGGAACTCTGGTTGGTGATCATTAACATCCTGTATGATCACCTTCACCTCTAAAATCTTCATGAATGATTTTGCCTTTCTCACTGCTATGTCGACCATTTTGAAACAGTCCATGTGACGCGAACAAAGAGATTCTGTATCTAAACTTTGGATGGTGTAGAGCTTACCATTTTTAGAAACACGGAACAGAGGAGAACCGCTGGTTGTATCCTGCTGGAGCTGACTGAAAGTGATAAGGCCACGGTCTTGGTGTGGAACGCTGTCCAGTAGATGTGAGTCAGCAGCAATGTCTCCAACCAAAACTCCTGAATTTTTGCCTTCTTCCACATAATAAGTGAGATCAATGCATAGATATGCATGCAGGACAGATAGCAGCACACACAGAGGCAGCAACATGGCTACAGGATTAGGGTTTGGATTGATGTCAGTTGATATATTTCACCATTCCAATTCAAAGATTTTTCTGAAATTAAGAGAAAAAGAAAAGAGAAAAAGATATGAACAGATATCACTTTTATGGAAATAGTCAAATTTTATCCAGACTCTATTTTCATTTAACATGTTAACCAAAAATCATGTTTTTCACATTTACTTGCTGATCAAAATTTGCTTAAAAAATTGTCCTCGTCTTTGTTGTTTTTATCACAATGTTTCAGCCATTGTGCCCTCCAGCCTTCCTCAGGTGTATAGTGATCTGCATAATGTACAGGGAATTCTGAAATGAACCTTTTACTTAACTATTCTACATGGTCTAGTGGGTAAAAGCATTGGTTTGTGAATTTGGTGACATAGTGGTTGAGGAATCAGAGAGCCGAGTTCGAATTTCATTCTAATCCATTACATTCACTTACTTGGGAAAGGTTAGAATCCTCTTCTTCTCCCCCCAGCTATGGGTAAATAGCAGGACAGACCAGGTTCTATAGCCTTAGATGGCAGTTGGTCTACTGCAGAAAGAAATGGCAACCTACTGCAAGAAAAAAGTCTGCCTCATCAGTCATGTATCGAAAGATACATGATCGCCTAAGCATCTATCACACATGGCACATAACTGACTGAATGGTTGTGAGTTCAGTCCCTGGCTTGGACAGTGTGTACTCAGTGGAAATGGACAAGCAATATCTGAACAGTAATAAATAAAATAAGAATTAGATGATATCCCTATACATAAGTGAAACAAGAACTGTCTACCCTCACAGATTAAATAAAGGGTTCTGTTCAGAAATCCCTGTAGATTACCCAGATTGATATACAACTGAAGATGGCCAAAAGGCACAATGGCCGAAACATTGTGATAAAAACAATAGTTTAAATATAAATAGTGTAAATAATGATAACTCCTCATACCAGAAATTCAGACAAAAAAAGTAAGTGTTTATACTTTGATTGTTGGAAAAAAATCACTTTTACAAAGGCTGATTTTTTTTTTTTTATCATAGTTTTACATACATGGAATTTGCAAGATTACTCAGCCCCAATTAAAGTGTGTCATTTGATTTGATTTTATCAGATACACTTTTTAAAATAGTATAAAAATATCTATGGAAGAGATGAAAAAATAGAAGAATCTTATTCATTTGTCTTTGTTATTTCAAACACTGTAATTAATAAAGAATAAATAGGAAAACTTTATGTTGACTTGTTTTGCTACTTTTATTTCAGATTCATCAGAAAATTTTTGAGAATGAAGGAAACATGGAGGATTTTTCAGTATTTTGAATTCTATACTGTTTGTCTTGAAAAATTATCATAATTGTAGTTATATGTAAATAACTGCCTAATTAGCATATCTAAAGCATAGACTATCTAAATGTCCAAGCAGTAAGAATAGGGCAGATCTTAGTATGCAAGATAAACGATTACCACTGGACTAATAAAATATGAAGGAAAACACAATAATCCTCAATTTTCAAGAAAATCATTTGATTTTCTTCTGTGTCTTGGATTTTCTCTCAATTCTGTTATTTAAAAACTTACCTAACTCTAGAAAATTATCATGAATTGGTTGGTAGCTAAATACTTTGTTGTGGTCAGGTAGATATCATCTGTTTATGTTTTGTGACATTGGCAGTTAAGTGTGTGCAGCTCTATTCTTGTGAGTATTTTTTGTATATGTCTCATAGTGTCTGTTTGTAAACACTGTCTAATCCCTTTTTAAGCCTGCTATCAAACTGTAATATCTGTTCATTTTAGGTTGATAAACAACATACAGAAAAATTGTTTCATTCTTTAGCCTTTCAGCTAGAATCAGTGTAGTATCTATCCTTTTCTTTTAAAGTTACATGGTAAGCTTGGGCCCAGGGATTCCAAAACTGTGGCAGCATCTCCTTCATTGCACAAAGTGGGAAGGTTGATGGATACCGACATTGCATGGGCACTTTTTCTTCTTTACCCATATATACATGTATGGTTATGCCACATTAAACCAACCTTGTAGCACATCCCATCACTGTGGGGAGACAAGTAAGTACCAGATCAAAATGTAGTATCTGTTCTCCTCTTTAAACTATGAGGGATACATAGTTCTTGGGATTCCAACCCTGTGACAGCACTTTCCTTGCTGCACTTAAAGAAGAGTAGAGTTTGGGCAATTTTTGTTCCTGTCCTGTATATACAGCACTCCATATTAAACCAACCTTGTGTCAGGTCCTAACACAAATTTCTTTATTTTATACTATGGATGTGCAGACAGTATAAGTATTATCAGTGCAGAAAATGGAATCAGTAGGTTGAATTAAAATTCCAACTGATGCTGTTGCATTCACTTGATACTAATAATCTGGGAAAAAGCAAGAATCCATCTCTTTCCTGCCTCAGTAAAGCAAAGAGAACTGTGATTTTTAGCTAGACTCAGAAAAGGATGTTATAGAATAAAATAAGACATATCTCGGCTGATTTGCAGGCAAATAAACTAACATACTCAAGAGCGAGACCTGGATGTGAACAGGACAAGGCCCCGTCACAAAATGACCATTATTGTTGTTTACACATAGGCCCGGCACATTCGAAAAATAAAATAATATAATAAAGTGTTCCTATTTCTCGACCAATAAAAATGCTTCCCTCCTAATTATACTCGCGGCATTTTTCATGCCTGTTAAGCCATAAAAAACGCCATAAAAGGGGATCACACGGGGAAGTACAAGAGCAGCCAACAGGAGTCCAGGGAAGAGATCTGTCATGGTCAGTCAGCAGCAGTCAGCAGGAGGAGCGCCACGCCAACCAGTGAGAACTACTATGATAGATCAACCCAGATTGGCAGCCGGCTTATGAACTATACCACAAGGTAACTGTCCCAAACCCACACGTTCCTATTGAAATAAATCATGTAAATCTATTTCTGCTGTTGTCATATTTCTTTCTTGCAACCATACACTTGTCTATAACAAGGACAACTCTGAATTCAAAACTGTGCTGATAACAACAGAAAAGATCTGCTCTACTATTTTTTCCTTAATAAGACTGGGGTTCCTATTATAAAATTATCTGTAAGACTTGGCAATAAGTATATAGACAGTGGCCAGAAATGGTTAAACTCTGCCCATATAAATGCCAAAACAAATTTTAAAAAACAAACATTTCATCCTACATATAACTGAATAAAAATGTCAGGTTAAGTATTTCAATAAGCCAAGTTTAGAATCTTTAGAAATACAACATTAAAGCAATAGGCAAAAATGTTTGTCCTACAAGGCAACAAAAAAAAAATGACCAGTAATTGGTTGATTAATTGATTGATTGATTCATTTTCTATGGCTTATCAAGCCTTTGTAGGTTATTTAAACTCAGAAAATACTTTCAGATTGTAAATTTTTTTGAGATAATAATGGTTTTAGTGATACAAATCTTACTAATTAATCCATAGCTGGGGGGAAGAGAGGTGAAGTCATAGTTTTTCTAAGGCTATTTCCTTGTAAATGAATATAACAAGCCCAACAGGAATTGGAATTCAACTCTCTGATTATCAATTCCAAGCCATTATCAATTAAATCACCCATCATCGGAGCTTATAGTACCTGGTATTCTCAAGCAGTCATCCATCTCGGTACTAACTAAGCTCGATGTTGCTTAACTTTGATGATTGTACAGGAACTGGTGTTTCAATGTGATGTGGCCATAAGCGAGTGATGGCTGGGTTAATTTCTATGTGGTCAATGAATTCAGCTAGGTTGTTTTTGGGATGTCTTGTCATGTACTAATAGCTTGCTTTAAATATTGCATGTTTAGATACACTAAAAACTTTTTTTCCGGAATATGTCTTGCTTAAATGGGAGTGTGTCTTATATGCTTATACATATTTTATGCTGTCAAATATGGTAATTAAGTACCAGAGCCATCTTGAAAACATTTGGAAACATTGCTTCCAGTTGGGCCTATTCTAGACCTGTAAAATACATATTGCAATATACGCCTGTTTTACAGAAAACAGCAATTTCAGTTTTCATCTAGATTCTTAAAAAGTTTTTTTTTTTTTTTTTGTTTTTTTAATCGGGTTCATCCTATGCAAGGCACTAAAGCCACTGAGACACAAGGAGTAACTGAATGTGGAAGAGTTCGAAACAGAAACATTGCTAAGTGATGAGAACAAAAGAAGTGTAATCAGGAGAACAGTAGATAGCAATTGACATTGCATTTAAATTTTTGCAGATTAAAGTTGGCTGGAAAGCATGGAGTAGGAAGGGGGTCCCACAAGCGATAAGTGTGAGAAAAGAAACTGTTAGCATAATATTTCTGGTTACATCTAACCAACTCAATAGTAAATTGGTGAGACCTTGTTGCCAGTGTAGTACTGTGCTTAAATGCAAAGAGTGTAGGCACCATAATGAAGTCAGTCAGTTATGTGCCATGTGTGATACATGCTTAGGCAATCATGTATCTTTCAATATATGACTAACAAGGCAGATTTTTCCCCCCTGCAGTAAGTTACCATTTCTTTCTGTGGTAGACCAGTTGCTATTCAAGGCTCTAGAACCCGGTCTGTCCTGCTATTTACCCATAGGTGGGAGGAGAAGAAGAGGATTCATACCTTTCCCAAGGGTATTAGCATGTAAGTGAATGTAATGGATTTGAATGGAATTCAAACTCAGCTCTACGATCCTCAATCCGAGATGCTATCCATTATTCCACCGTGCATCCTAGCATGGCTTGTATCCAGCTGCTTCAGCCACATTGAGGCAGAGAAAGTCAGCCAAATAGGCATCAAACTGAGCAGTTCTCAGATCAGGCTCCCTGATGAACGGGTCCTGAAAGTAGTCACGAAAAGCAGTCACATATGCCTGCATTTGTAGTCATGGTCTGATTATCCAGCAATGTGATGCATGCAACATATCAATGAGATGCATTCCTAACTTCCTCTGCACACAATTCAGTGGCCATATTTGTTGCCCTGGAAGACATTTCTTTTTAACCTAGCCCTAACTATCAGAGCTTGATCCTTCTTGATAAGTAAGAAGGCCAACTCTACCCTAGCTCAGTCTACGCTCTCACTATCATGGGATTTAATCGCCTTATCAGCTTTTTCCTCACATGCCATTTGTGCCACTAATCTATCTAGATTGAGTCGATGACTATTTCCAGCAAACAACCTAATTTTTGATTTTAATGTGTCCTACAACATATTGCCAGCTACAGCCTCCGTCAATTTGTAGCATTAGTAACAGCTGGTCCATTCTTTGCCTCAGTTAACAACAGACTGAAGGTTGTTTTAGATATCACCTGCTATTTTGAACTTATCGCACTGATATAACTTATTATTGAGACAGGAGTAAATGGTTGTGTTATCCACATAGATACTAAGTTGGGAGCTGATGCCATCAGGAAGGTCATTAATGAAAATGAAAAACAAAGTAGGACCAAAGATAGAGTCCTGGGTGACACCTGTCTTAGTATGAAAATAACTGGAAGAGTGGCTGTTCAGGATTACTTTTATTTCATGATTTGATAGAAAAGATTGGGTCAGTTCAAAAATTTGTCCACAGACAACATAACTTTCCAGTTTGTAGGGAAGACCTATATGCCAAATCCTGTCAAAAGCCTTTGAGATGTCCAAACCTACAGCCTGGACTTCAACATAAGTGCTTGATAGACTCTTTTCGCAATTATTGTCAGTACATCAGCAATTGACCTGGAGAAATGAAAGACATATTGCTTGTCTGAAAAAAAAAGAAGCCCTGTGGGTAGATGTTTCACCAATTCACCAAAAAGAGGTAGAATGCTAATAGGCTGATAGTTGGCAGGGTTCGACAGTTGACCCAAATTCTTAAAAACTGGAACAACAGATGAGAACTTCCAGAAGAGAGGAAAAGAAGAGACAGCGAGGCATATGATATATTTTAGAGAGAACAAGAGCCAGTTCAGGTGATACTTAATAAATATTATAGGGATACCATGAAGTTCACATGCTTTGTGGGGATTCATGGTAAAGATGTTAGTAAAAACCATAGAAGGGGTTATATGCAAATCACTCAACAGAGACTCAGTTGACTCTAGGAGAGAAGTTTGGCAGGGATACTCCAGATAAGTCAAGAGTAGATTTTAAGGAGAATTTACAGGCAAAACATTCAGCTTTATCAGAAGAAGTTATTAACACCTCAAACTGATTGAAGAGAGGGGGGATAGAGAACTTACACTTATTTAATACACTATTATTACAAAGCCACCAGTAATGAGAACCAAAGTTTTTAGATGCAATATGATGCCTCATCTTCTCAGCCTATAGAAACTTAACTCCTTTAAGGACTTGATTACATTTATAATATGAATAGCAACGAATAGGCATCTGTTGCGACAGGAGATGTTTTGATGGTAGAGCCAAAAATAGTGGTTCCCGTTGGGTTAGAGCGGCAGAGCAAGCTGGTGTGAACCATAGAGAAGACTGAGGTTTCACCTGATATTTCTGGAAATGAATGAAGACATCTATATACCGACTTTGACCCAAGAGAAAACCTCAGTGGTACAATTTTTAATTTGAAGATTAAAATAAAAATGTCCGTCCAGGGCCGGGGGCGGTGGGCATCTCGAAGAAAATAACAGAGTGTGTCCCAATCAGCATGCTGGTAACAGAAGGAAGTCTTATGAATAGGAGGTCCCTGTTTAACAGATGATTGGAACAAGATACTATTCTACAGAGTGATCCGAGTTTCCAAGAGGATAGTGTTGCGAAGATCGTCAAGAACGAGGAGAGGAGGTGAGAAATAAATCAAGTAGAGAAGCCCGTTCCTTTATGCTAGGGAAACGGGTAGGGAAATTCATGATTTGAGTCAGGGATTGAGCAATGGGAAAATTTAATGTTTGAATACCGGCAACAAAGCCTCGTGTTGTGGTGCGCATTAAAATCACCGTAGACAAAGATATTCGCAGATATATAGTTTTCTTTATACTGTTTATATTGTGATTTTTATTTAATATACTAGAATTAAATAAAATTTTACTTCATTATAGAACAGAGTAAATATTTATTTCCCTTACAAATCTGAAAAGAGAAAGACGTAAATAAATATCCGTGTAAACCAACGATTTCTTTTACAAGTTACGCATTTTAATCTATGTAAGAGTTGTTTCCCTTGCATCTATAACAGCAGTGAATGTACCTACCGCTAAGCACTTGCGAACCTTGGAATTTCTTTGCGAATCAAAAGCAGCGTCAATTTGTACAAATTTCCAGCTGTCAATTTTTTTCTACTAATAAGTTTTGGATGGAAATGAGTCATTTTTCACATAAACTTGAAGATCCTGAACAATATTTTTCCAAGTTAGAAATCATTTTTCTCCCTGTTAAGGAAAATTTCAATCAAGCAAATAATTTTTAAGGTGATAGTCATCGCTACTTTTAACAACATTTTTTATTTAATAAATTCTTATATTTATTTCATGAAAATTGAAAATTATCATTTTTTCTTTAAAAATATGTTAGGATTTACTTATATCCTTACATAGAATGAGTAAAATTGGATGGAATGGAAAATATACAGAAGAGTTTTGAAAAAAAATTATTTGACATATTTTGTGTAATCAGAAGACCATGGACTTTAGTTTGTTCAAATACAATTTTTCTTCAGATGACATCAGAATATTGACAAAAAACATAACAAGCTATTTTTTTCAAAATTGTCATATATATTTTCTATCTCTCTAAGACAAACTGCATGGTTATCAGCAAAAGGGTGAGCCCAAAATGCAAATTACAGGTAGGGGATACTAAAATTAATAAGGTACAGAAATTTAAATATCTAGGAAGTGACAGAAAGTGCAACACTGAGATCCAAAGACATATTGGGATGGGCAAAGATGCTTTCTGAAAGTTAAGCCTAGTATTAAGAGACAGGAAAATTTTGTTGCAAACAAAGAAGAGAGTACTGAACTGTTACATGATATCTGTCATGTATGGCAGCAGATGCTGGACAATCTCCTCAAAGATGAAGAAGACATTTGAAGCAACAGAAATGTGGTTCTACAGAAAGATGATGAGGATACCATGGACTGAACATGTGAAATTTTGGAGAGAATGGAAATGACGAGGAAACTTATACTTAACATCAGGAAGGGACAGTTGAAATCTTTGGGGCACGTAATAAGGAAAGAAGGCTTGGAAAATCTGATACTCACAGGAAGGATAGAGGGAAAGAGGGACAGAGGAAAGAAGCATATAACATATTTGACGGGCTTGAGCAAATGGATTGTGGAACAGAGTTTGGGAGAATTAGCTAAAAGATAAAACTTATGAAGAGCAACAAGGGACAGGAAGATGTAGAGGTCTATGATCACATACGTTTTGAAGAGACATGGTACCTAAAAGAAGAATAAGCAATGACACATATTTTTTTGTGTTTTTAAGGTACAGAATTCAAAAAGAAAAACATCTTCACTGCCCTAATAACTGCAGATCTCAGGAAATACAGGGAAATTTTATGTTCAATGAAAATATTTTTTTTTTGTGAAAGAGTTCCATGATGCCTCATGGTTTTTAATGAAAATTATGTCATTAATTTTACAAAGAATATAGACAGAGTTTTAAAAAGTTTCTGAGTCAGATTTAGTGTTATGGTTAACGTTTATATAGGTATTTACCAGAGTGCCCATGTCACAACCAGGTGTGACACAAGGTCAAGATTTAAAGTGGGTTTAACGGCCATACTGCACCAAAATCCCCCCACATCCCATAGCATTTCCACTTTTGGAGACACCTCAGGAAATAAACCCAAATAAAAAAAAATATAAGTTATTCTACTTTCACAATTGCATACATGGTAGAGGATACTCAACTTTTATACATATAGATGTTTTTCTAGACATAATTACTGGAGGTGGTGATATGTGTGTTTTATACTGTAGTTATATTTTGGAATACAGTTTGATTTCTTTAAGAAATTTTAGGATATTATATGGATTAATATCATGAAAGGGTTCTTTCATATTGGTTTTATCGTTGATTTTGTTTATTGGTATGTCAACCTTTATGAGTTATTTAATGCAGAAATCTAAATATTTTGTACAATTTTATGGCTTCAGCTAAATATTTTGAACACAATTTTATGCCTACAATTACAAATAAAATATATTTTTAGTCATTTTCCTATAAAATGTATTGTTGGTACTTTTACTATAAAAATGTATTTTTATACTTTTATAGTGCTTTGTTCATTATTTGCCCATAGCTGGAACCCTAACAGGTGCTACCACCCTGTGTCAAGGTGGACATGGAAACAACACCAACTAAGAGATGGTCCCACACTCCTCAAAACCTCCAATCTCCTGATCAGAGGTCTTGCTGATGGATGCAGTTTATCATCATACCCAGGACTATTAATTTTGAGGTAATTTCTTATTTTATGTGGAGATAAATAATACAGGAAATGTTTTTGTGGGATCAATCAAATACTTATTTTCCTCACTATATATATGGGTGACTTAGAGAGCCTGGTATTGTCGAATACTTCTTGCTGAAAGCAGTAAGCTCTCTTACCATAGTCCCATTGTCCCCACAAACTGGGTCAGATCCAGCATTTTCAATTAGCTGGGGTGTGTTCCTTAGTAAAAATCGCAATTAAGAATTTTAAATTCTGGCTACACTTTCACTATCTTGGACTTGCCTGGGGGTAAAAAGGTTCCTATTTTCACAGACTACACTTACTGACAACCTGATGATTGCATGAAAATTATGAAACTGGCAGTCATAGTTAGTCACTGTCCACTTGAAATTTGACTTGAGAATGGAACAAAAACTTTAATTTTAAGTTTAGTTTTTAGTTCTGAAACATGGTAATTTCTGTGTTGCAATGAATATATATATTTAAATAATAATATCATAATATATATGTAGATGTATATAATTATATATATATATATATATATATATATATATATATATATATATATATATATATGAATAGCAATCTGTCTTTTAAGTTTCATAAAAGACGACTGATAAGATACTGTGATTAAGCTTTTTATTCAATTTTTCTTGTGTTCATATAAATGTTTTCTTTTCTGGATATAAAGTGTGTAAAAATTGGCCAAATGTTCTACATATCTGAGTATTTTTTGGTTATTCTATTAGCCATTATTAAGGATGTTTGTTTATTTTTAACTGAATATGTAAATTTTCATATGGATGTATTTATAGAGATGGGAATGTTTGGATGTTTCGACAGTTTTTACATGCTTTGTGTCCAGACAAAAAAAAACAACTCTTATACAAACACAATAAAAATTTAATGAAAAGCTTAACTGCAGTAACTCATGTGTTTAATAAAACTTTGTGTGTGTGTATATATATATATATATATATATATATATATATATATATAACATTTATGTTTCAAAAGAAATTGTATTTGAAAATCCATTAATATTCTTTCTTTCTCTACCCATTTTTTCTCCTCCTGTTAATCTATTATATCAGTCCAGATGAATTGTCTCTATTTATTAAGAACTTTCTGTCTGAAGAGATGAATATAACAATATTCACAAAATAAATTATAACTGAAATGGATCTTCAAGGTTTTTGTCTTGATATATATATATATATATATATATATATATATATATATATATATATTATAAATTAATTGACTTAAAATAGGTTTTCTTTTGCTACACAGTTCTAACCATGTTTCAAAAACTGTGTAGCGAAAAAAAACATATTTTAAATCAATCAATTTATAATATTAATTCTCTGTAAATTTACATTGAGCACTATTTTGTAAAAATAAAATATCTATAAGAACACCGGATTATATATCTTACTGCTCTTTCTTTTTATTTATATACATATATATATATATATATATATATATATATATATATATATATATATATATAATAGATTTTTACATGTAAATAATTATTGCTCTACTCTTGGTATTGAGCCCTCTTTTGAATTAATGCTCTGAACATTAGAATTTATATTATTTTCATTCTCATTTGGATGGTATATATATATATATATATATATTGTGTGTATTTAGGCAGCATTTTTTCATTCATACATGTTTCATTAAATAATATAAACGTTATGAAAAGAAATTACATAAAATAAATAGACAACACTTGTCTATATTATTTTATTTAATAAATATATATATATATATATATATATATATATATATATATATATATATACACACACACACAAAGATAATATTTAAATATTAACACAGGTTGTTAACTAACATACATATAATAATATAGTTATTGATATTTATTTTTTAATGAAGTCATGTGTTAATAAATAAAATCTCAAAGGAGTTATTATAAAGATGTGTGATGTAAATAGAAAATTGAAAATTGTAAAAAAGATCAAAGAACACTCAAGAAAATAACTGAAAACACTCCAAAAAAAAAAATAGCTTTAAAAATGTCTCTACTGAATTTTAATAAACATTTGCTGTAGATATGGAAGCAACTGAAACTGTCACCATTAAGTAAATATCACAAAAAGAAACATATAAGGTAGGTGTAGAAACCAATGAAAACTGATTTCTGAATTTTTAGGGATGTATGTCGATCTACATTGGATGGAGCTGCAGCAGTGTCACAGGAAATAGTCAACCAACACCGCATAGAAGACAACAGTGAGAAAGTGGAGTAATGCTTTGAGATAGTATTGTAGAGAGCTAAATTATAGATTGGGATGATGGTATCAGGATAAAAGCAGAGAATTGGACAAGAGATTTTTAGATGGTACAGGTCACAACTAAAAATCATTAAGTTAATAAGTATATTTATATAAGTTGATGCACCTTTACATTCAGCAACTCATCAAAATCCATCTTACACATCTATAAATCTACCATTTGTCTGTGCATTGAATACTGCCATATCTGGTCTGGTGCACTTGCTGTTCATCTCGAAGATTCTCAACAAAATCCAAAAAAGGATCTGCAATCTAAATGATAGCATCTCGACTTCAGTCACTTTCTCATAGACATGATGTGGCTTCCCTCTGTCTTTTCTACAAATATTTTCATGGCAACTGCTCTTATGAGATTTTTACTCTGGTCCCCTGATTACATGAATTTAAGCATGCTACTAGATTGGCATCTAGGTCCCACCCTTTTACTGTTAAAATGGTTAAAATATAACTGCCATTTCTACTCCAACAGTTTCTTTTTTCACACTTCCTGACTGTGGGACTCCCTTTCTCTTATTTGCTTTCCTGGTAATTATAATCTTCAAAAATTTAAATGCAGTGGCCACCACCATTTGATTTGAGCCCCGTTCATCTTTTATCCTATCTTCAATCCCTCTTATGTCCAGTCTTTTCTAGTTGACTATCGTTTAACTAATCAAACAAGGTTTCAAAAACCCATATGAATGGACTGGCCTCAATTTGCTCTGTGTATTAATCTAATAGAAAACTTTTGGTCCATCATTAAAAGAAATACATTTCAGAATGGAAACAATATTCAAACAAATATTTCTGGGAAGCAATAAAAAAAATACTGCAAATAACGATAAAGTTGAAACAGTGGAAAAGTTCAGAAAATTAATGAATGAAAAACTGTCAAACATTGTACAAAGTCATGGAGCCTATGTTAATATATAAAATAATAAAATAATTTGTTCAGATAAAAAGGATATTGTGTTAATGAAATAAATGTTTCAACAGACTATTTATTTTTTGGATTTATTTATAAATAAAAATTTATATTGAACTTTGTATAATTAAACTCAACACTAGAAAAGTAAGCTATTATCAATCGTTTTAATAAAAAGAGATTTTATAAAATAAAACTCACATAATATATTCATAATGCTAATGGTAAAATTAGCTGTTTCCATATAGGAAACATTCAACAGTTATTGAGTGAAACACTTGCATTAATGTTGGTTGAAATTCATAAAACTTTTTATTTAAAACAGGAAAACAGACATTTTAAATCCACTGTTATCGCTGTTGTTAGTACTGATGGCAGTTTTCCTTTTGAACCTTTTGTTTAAGGTAGTGTGGAAGATCAACATCTTGATTATATCATTATTTTTCATTCTTGTTACATGTGCAACCCATTTCAGTTGTTGTTGCTGTTGGAAGCCATCAAGCAATACAAATTTTTATATTTGGTCATTTTAGCACCTGTCTACCAGGTCTCACCAATTTTACATTAAAACATTGAATTGCATAATAAAAACTGCATATATATGTGTGTGTGTTTATGTGTGTGTTTGTGCTATTGTGTCACTTTCTCTCTCTCTCTCTCTCTCTATATATATATATATATATATATATACATATATATTTGTGTCTGTGTTATTGTGTCACTTTCTCTATCTCTCTCTCCATATATTATTGTGTCACTCTCTCTCTCTATATATATATATATATTATTGTATCACTCTCTCTCTCTCTCTCTCTCTCTATCTGTATATATATATATATATATATAGAGAGAGAGAGAGAGAGACATATATACGTGTGTGTTATTGTGTCACTCTCTCTCTCTCTCTCTATATATATATATATATGTGTGTGTGTGTATGTGTTATTGTGTCACTCTCACTCTCTCTCTCTATATATATATAAATGTGTGTGTGTGTGTATGTGTTATTGTGTCACTCTCACTCTCTCTCTATATATATGTGTGAGTGTGTATGTGTTATTGCATCACTCTCATTCTCTCTCTTTATATATATGTATATATGTCTGTGTGTCTGTACTCTTTCACATACACGTACATACATCACACATGAGTACCCTCCCTTTAGCTCATCTCCTGTGATTGACCCGAAGGTATATTATAACTGTACACAGGTTCAAGTCTTTTCCCAAATACACATTATCCTCTCGGTAGATTCGTGAAGTGCTTCATCTTTTTTCTCTCTATAACCACCAGCTGCCATTAAATGTCATAAATTTCTCCCCGTTTAGATTTCTTTTTTTTTAAATTCTTTTTTTTTTTATTTTTATTTTTTATTTCATCCATTTTTTCTTTTTTTTTCTTTCATATTTTTCTCTCTTCCTATGGCAGATGAGGATATGGAAATAACAGTGGATGAGCTGGTGGGGGCAGAGGATACTGGTACTCTTTTTATATCCCACGAAGGAAACTAGATTGAATTTTCATCAATCACTCTGGGCTAAAAGAAGGGAATAAAAAAAATAAAATAAATAAGCAGAGAAAAAAAAAAGTAAAAAATTGTTGGGGGAGGGAGGTAAAGAAAGAGAAGATAAAGAGAAAAAGAAAATGATGTCGTGCATAACTTAAAAGGTAATAGTTTGATAAAAAGATATTTTGGACTTATAGAAAAAAAAGGAGGACAAGAACTAGAAAGGGAAGGTAATCTGGGGTTTGGAGACAAATGGATGGCTGTAATGGTTAGAGCCAAATTTGGTAAGGTAGCCTCCCCACTTCCAATTCTAATAAACGATACAAGAACTTTGAATACTCATATCAATATATAAGAAATTACAATATGGCTGATGATGATTAAGATAAAACCAAGCATTGAAATGGCTTTATAGCCTGGACTAAAAACTGAATTTAATATAGATATACATTTTTTTACTGGTATGTGTGTGTGTGTGTGAATGCATGCATGTGTATTTAAACTTCAATTTCTATTATATATTACTTTTTACTTATAAGTAATATTTTCATTTTTTAGATTTGAAACGTGATTCAATTTGGAATGTCTAAACATTTATATAGTTCTTAGATGATAAGTATATTAGCAATATGCAGTTAGCGGTCTGGAAAGTGGAAATTCTGTTACATCCTCTTTGCACTAATGCCCCTGGAGAAAGTATGACATCCATCTTCTTCCAGCTATGCGTTAAACAACAGAGAAGATTAGTATTTGGGACTGATGTGGTTTCAGTAGCAAGCATGTTTTATACTAGCCCCATGCCCAAGTGGGTTTGAAATCAGAGTTGTCCTTCTACAAGACTGGTGAACAACTATGGTTTGAAAAACTCACTGCTATTTAATCCATATCTGTGCAAGTAGAGATGGATTCATGCCTTTCCTGAAGGAATTTGCATGAAAGTGAATGCAATGGCCTTGGCTAGAATTTGAACTCAGTTTGCTGATCCCCGTTTCCATGCTGATAAGTGCTATGCTACAGACAGATCTATATAGAAAATCTGGCAACTTTAAGACATAAAAGAGCTTCTCTGTACTTTTGACAATAAAATAGAGGGTTCATAAAAACCTTTTTGTTGCTCCTTATATTTTTATACCACTGATAGTAAATGATAATGTTATAATGCCGTACTGCAGGTATTCAATAAAGTGCATTAAGCTGAACTTTTTCATGATGCAGAGACTACCTGTTCACATACAACAATCAGTCAGTTATGTGCCATGCATGAACATTGTAGACTGGTGCTACAGAATCACAAGCAAAGGACGATACCAGATACCAAAAACACATCACTTGAGGACTTTCAACAGCAGCAACAATTGAAATGGATATCACATCTAACTCAAAGAGAAATTAATGACAGGTGTTGATATGCCACACTACTTTAAATAAAAGATTAAGAAGGAAATCCCTGTCAATATTGAAAAGGGTGGTAACAGCTTTTGAACTTGAGAAACCTATTTTCCTGAAACATTGTCTTAAGAGGATTTTTTTATAAATTCCAACTAAAAGCAGCACTCAATGAATTTTCTTATAAGGAAACGGATAATATTACCATTACCATTGTGATGATCTGGCCAAATAGTAAGGTTGGAAGAGGTAGGAGATCTAGCTTCTGGCCAACATAAAAGTCAGCTCCTCCCCCACACTGAAGCGATACAAGAACTCCTTGAAAAGGACCCACATCTCAGTGGGAAACAGGAGCAATCAACATGGAGACACAAAATCTATGAGGTAAACTCTCTCACAGAATGAAGCTGCTAAAAAAAAAAAAAAAAAAAATAACTGGATGAGAAAAAGCAACTCTGGGGTCTCCACTGGCCACTAAACCCTCCTCCTGCAATTGATGCAGAAAAGCTTGCCTCTTCTGTATCAGCTTCACTGACCATCTAAGAGCCTGCAACATATGTATCAACTTGTTCAACATCTTCATTTATGATGCTTATTAATTATGTATATATGTATGCTTACACATGTGTATGCATACATGTGTGTATGCATACATGTGTGTATGGGGAGGATCAAATTGGTTTATTTTATATGTCAATCCCTGTTGAGTTAATTAATGTTGAAATCAGTTATTTCTATTGCTGTATTTGCATCCAACCTCTCCTCATAACCTGTACTTCTTACCGCCTCATCTTATGTCTATACCAAAATCTTATTCATTAAAACCTCTACTTTGAGTGGATCTTGGGCCCTATCTTGGGTGAACAATAGTATATAAAGTAGATAAATATTGGTTGTTTATGTTTGAGTTTATAAGCATTTACTTAGTTTGAGAATAGGTAAATGTTGGTCATTTATATTTAAGTCTATAAGCCTTTATTTAATTTGAGAACAGGTAAATATCAGTTGATTACATTTGAGTTTCTAAGCATTTACTTGGGAGGTAACTTCTTCTGGGTGAAGATCTTACCCCTCTTCAGGTGACGAATAGTGTATTTTAGGTCCCATTGGAAGGGCAGACAGGTGTATTAACTTCCTGCAATTGCAACAGTGCTTCAATCAAAGCCTTTCTTTGAAATTGTCTCTGGGATTAGATACGGTTTGAGGGGGTGGGGGCTAACATATCATTCCCATTAGCACAGGATACTCCAGAAAAACCTTGCCATATCACCATGTTTTGTTGGCTTTCTATCACAGCAGGAGATTACTAAATCCAGATGTAACACCCTTCCACTCTTGGAGCCTACCTACATATTTCTTCATTTCTGATGACAGCATTCCAAGTTTAACCAATTCTGACAAAGTCAAATTACTGATGAAAACATAACATCCCATTTTGATAGGAAATATATTTGTCACCCAATCATATCTCTGGAATTCTTCTCATAGTTTCATATTTTTCCAGGATATGCTTCTAAGTCAAGCTGAGATCTTCCTTGAAAGCAACTTAATTCAATAAACTGAGTTGCATATAATTATGACAGTAATTCTTTTGAAGTGATTCATTATCTGTGGTATGTATTTGTGTGCATAAGATAATTAAACACTACTGACACAACAATTAGTTTTAATTTAAAAGATAATTAAAAAAGGGGGGTAAAAACAGGAACTGCAGTATATATGGAACTCATATGGCTTAAGGTGGTAAGATATATTTGTATGGAAGTTGTGTGGTTTTTTTGGGTTTTTTTTCTTCAGTTCACTATTTATATAGTACATTTTAACCTTCATTAAATTCTCATTAGACATTACTTTTATTTTTATTTTGATGATTTAATTAATTAGGAAAGAAGCCAAGATGTAATTCCATTCTAAATTTAAGATTTTTTATATTATTATTATTGTTATTATTATTATTATTAATAATAATAATAAAAGTAATCATTATCAACATACCACCATCATCATCATTATCATCAAAATTTTATAAAATATACTTTTCAGCAAACCTATAACATAATATTCAAGTCAGGTAGGCCAGCAAACAAAAAAATAACCGAACCAAATTGGCTTATCTTCATTTCTAGATAAAATAAGGTTTTAAATATAGTATCCTAAACAGAGGAGACACAGTGGAGTAATGGATAGCAGCTCGGATCTAAGAATCGGAGAACCAAATTTGAATTTCATTCAGATCCCTTACATTCACTTACATGCTAATACCCTTGGGAAAGGTATGAATCCTCTTCTTCTCCCCCCCCCAGCTATGGGTAAATAGCAGGACAGACTGGGTTCTATAGCTTTGGGTGGCAACCAGTCCAGGAGAAGAAAACTGAATTCAAACCGGTTCTGTCAGGCTATCTTGCCCAAGAAACACCACTTCTTCTGTGACTGCAGTACATGTGGTGTCTCTATGACCCTGATGGATCACAGGATTCACGATCAACCAATCCTAGATGGAAAAAGTTCATTAGAAACAAAGAATAGATTACTGAACTGTTATGTAGTATCAGTTGTATATGGCAGTGAATGCTGGACAATCTCCTCATAGATAAAGAAGAGACTTCAAGCAACAGAAATGTTCTATGGAAGGATGCTGAGAATATCATAGACTGAGCAATGATGAAATTCTAGAAAGAACGACAACAAAAAAGACATACTTAACATCAGGAAGAGATATTTTAAATTTCTGGGGCACATAATGAGGAAAGAGAACTTGGAAAATTTGATACTCACAGGATAAATAGAAGGTAGAAGAAACAGAGGAAAGCAAATCAAAACCTGCAAGTAAATGGATGGCATAGCAGAGTTTGGGAGAAATGTCAAAAAAGATAAAGTTTATTAAGATCTACAAGGGACAATAAATTGTGCAGAGCCATGATTGCCAATGTCCTGAATGGACATTGAGAAGAAGAAGATCCTGCCTAGCACTTTTATTGGATATGAGTACATGTGAAAAAAAATATTTTTTTTAATCATTTCATTCGAAGCAAGGTAATAACACCATGAAGACACAAACGATTTCTGGGAGTGGAAGAGAAAGAGAAAATAAAGAAAGAGAAAGGACAATAAAAGAACAGGGTTCTGGAAGACAGAAGATTGTGGTTGATGTTGCATTTAAATTTTTTGAAGATCATAAATGACAGGGAAGCAAGAAACCAGAAGAGAGTTCCAGAGGCAAGAAGTGCGAGAAAAGAAACTATTAGAATAGAACTTAGGGCTACATCTATGTATTTATAAATGAGACCTATTTGCCAATCCAGTAGTAGTATGCTTAAAATTATGCAGCTGAGCTCCTGCAAAAAAATATTTATAGAAAAGATAGAAGCCATGTCATGGTGATTGTAATTGACCAAAGTTGAGATGCCAGGTCAGGAGCAATAACATTTCAGACCCTTAAAATGCTAAAAATCTCTAACTATAAAACAAGAAAAGTTAAATAGACACATAACAATGAGTAAATATAATTATGAATTTTGTAAAACTGAATTTTCTGGATATTTTACATTTGTTCTTGCCACAGAAATTTGCTTGAATAGCTTCAGAACATCTCTTCCTTTGGACTAAACATTCTTTTAAAGGAAGGAAAGACAAGGCAGAAGGAAAGACAATGGGTGAAAGAAGGAAAGAGAAAGAAAGGGGAAATGAAAGAAAGACAAAAAAGAGAAAAACAAAGAGGGAAAGATAAAAAGGCAAAGGAGAGAAAGAAAGAGAGAGAGAGGAAAAAGAAAGACAGAGAGGGGAAAAAGAAGGAAAGAGGGGACAAAAGAAGGAAAGACAATGTGGGGGGAAAAATGAAGGAAAGACAAGGCAGGAGGAAAGACAATGGGTGAAAGAAAGAAAGAGAGGAGGAAATGAAAAAAAGACAAAGAGGAGAAAAACAAAGAGGGAAGGATAGAAAGGCAAGGGAGAGAAAGAAAGAGAGAGAGAGAGAGAGAGAGAGAGAGAAAAAAGAAAGACAGAGAGGGGAAAAAGAAGGAAAGACAAAGAGGAAAAAAGAAGGAAAGGGGAGAAAAGAAGGAAAGACAAGGCAGGAGGAGGAAGGACAAAATTATGAAAATATTCTTATAGTTCACTATAATAATTATTTTATATTCACAAGATTATAAAAAATATCTAACTATAGTGAAATATTTATTATTGAGCATTTATAAAGAAACTTCTTTTTAAAATTATTTCATCCCAAGCAAGACAATAATGTCAATAAATCACAAAAGGTGTTACTGGAAGTGGAAGAGAATAAGAAAACATTAGTGAGGTGAAAGGACAATAAAAGAACAGGTCTCAGGAAGACAGAAGATTGTGATTGATGTTGCATTTAAATTTTTGAAGATCATAATTGGCAGGGAAACAAGAAACCAAAAGAGAGTTCTAGAGGCAAGAAGTGCAAGAAAAAAAACTATTAGAATAAAAGTTAGGGTTACATCTAGGTAATTCAAAAGTACAATGATGAGATCCAGTTGTTAATCTGCTATTATGCTTAAATTCATTCCATCAAGGTACCAAGTAAGAGAGATCATTAGAATAACTGACAACAACATGAAAATATTTATATAAAAGATGGAAGCAGTGCCATGACAGTGGGAAGTGACTGAACTCCAGATGCCTGATAACATTACAGACTCTTCTTTGGATTTTTTCAAGAATTCTCAGATATATAGTCAGAGCTCCAGACCAGATATGTCAACAGTATTCAATGCATGGACAAATGATAGATTTATAAATGTGCAAAATGAATTCTGACAAGAAAAATTCTAAGTAAAAACTTTCTATTTATTCAATTTACTATTTAATAGAGTAAATACTAGAAGATTATAAAATAATGCCTGAAATGTTATCCTAACTCACAATTAATAAATTTGACATCAAAGGATAGAATATAAAACAATGCTGTCTATATTATAGTATTCTTAACAGATTTGACATGAGAAAATACAGTATGAAATAATGCTATGAATATTATAGTATTCGATCTCCCACTTAACAGATTTGACATGAGAAGATACAGTATGTTAATAATGCTCAGAATATTATTGTATCCTATCTATTATAGTAGATTAGACATCAGCATAAAAAATAATAGTATAAAGCAAAGATGAGGAATAGCAATGATGGCAGGAGATATAGAAGCAGTTTTACCACAAAACGTTTTTTTTTAATAGCTTTAGCTTCCTTGTTTTTCATCACCTAACATTCCTTAAGCCTCTATATGTGGATTATTTGGAAAAAAAATCTTATAATGCTGATTCTAAGTGAATAAAACTAATGATGATAAAGTGGAAAAAATCGTATAATGCTGATTCTTAGAGAATAAAACTAATGATGATAAAGAAGAAAAAATCTTATAATGCTGATTCTAAGTGAATAAAACTAATGATGATAAAGAAGAAAAAATTGTATAATGCTGATTCTTAGAGAATAAAACTAATGATGATAAAGAGGAAAAAATCTTATAATCCTGATTTTAAATGCTGATTTGTAAGAGGGAAGTCATTATAATGATGTTTTTTTATCAGAGAATGGATTAATACTGAGAGCAAGCAAGGTGATAATCTTTATTCAAATTAACTCTGAATATATTTTGAACATTTTACTAACTCTTAATAAACTTTCTCTGAAATGAAAGAGAAGGAAATGAATTGTTTGCTTCATTTTAAATTAATTTAAATTATGCATAGTTTTTCCTAGAAAAGTTTGATCCTATCAAATGTAAAATGGAAAAATGTAGTCAATGGTGGATATACTATGAAACTAATGAAGCTTAAGCTTCAGAACCCTTAATCCCAGACAATCCCCTGAAGCAATTTTTTTAATGAGTGAATTTTTTAACAAAATCAATGTTTTTTTTTAAGTGTTTTTTTATTAAAATGACACCATTTTAGTGATAGAATTATAAGTCAATGGGTTGAAGAAGCTCGAGTTGGCCTTAAAATATGCTCTAATACCCATTTCATATGACATCAAAATTCCTCTAATTCGACAAATTTCAAAATTTCTTGGGGGCTTGAAGTGCCCAGACCCCAAACTGTATGGACTCTTTGAACTCATTACAATCTATTCATAGGTGTTGTAGCATACCTACAGACAAAAATGGGTATGTCCCATACATATAAATACAGTAATAAATACTGTATGTTGGTCTGCAGTTGGAGATTCATTGTGGAATTCAGTTGACTCACTTCTAGCAATTGACTACTTCTACGTGCCACTGGTGAATCTTATATGTGTTGCTCTTGTCCTAAGTATTATCATTCATTACCAACCTTTGTGTGATTATTTTATTCAATAACCTTCCCTAGGTTAAAACAATAGGCTACATTTTGACCATTGGATCCTTGAATCTAATGTTCCTGGTTGTGAAAGGACCCTTATATCTGTTCAAGCTTCAAGGACCCAAAAATGTAGGTCGGCTGCTGAGTGTAGTGATATGTAAATGACCATCTAATTAGCATAGCTAAGGTATAGAGACTATATCAGTGTCTAGGCAGTAAGGGAAGGGCAGAATATTATACACAAGATTAATGACTACTGCTGGACCAAGAAAATATGAAAGAAATCATTTCATAACAAAAAGAAACAGTAACGAGAAATGTGAAGAAATGAAAGGAAATTCATTATTAAATTTTTTATTCTTTCTTTTGCTACTTGCATCATTTCACTTTAAATTAATCAGCTTGAGTCAATATTTCTGTGACTTTCTTTGGAAACTTCGGGCCATTAACAACATAAAATGTGACACTGCCTTATCTTTTAACTTTTTTCCTTTTTTTTCTTTAAAAACAACTCACAATGATTGAAAGTATTAAAAAAAAAATCACTTAATTTTAGCAAGTTCCTTTACAATTTTCTACCTGGCCTCAAACAATTTATGTGAAACCAGGAGAAAATCACCAAAAGCCTTAACAGATATTCCCTGTCTATTATCTTTAATACAATGTGTTTACGAAGTGAGTGCTTCCTCTATATACTATATACATATATGTATAAATACGTGTGTGCATTATATATATATATTATATATATATATATATATATATATATATATCCCAGACGAGGCTCTGCCAAAGGGTAGATTCTTATCTTGGGAAGCTGCCTCCATTTTAAGTAGTCTATAGGAATTTTTGCCTGAGCCTACAGGCTCGGATACCCCACTTTAAACTCGGCCTTGTGCCACATCTTGCTGCATGGGGCAGCAGGTAAATAATTATATATATATATATATATATATATATATGTATAATTTATTTTATGATATTTAAACAAAAACAAGTTAAAAATTGCTACACAATTACAATCATGTTTCAACACCACAAATGCATCTCCTCAGGTGATGTTAAACCACTGGCAAGTGAAAGATTAATTTAATTTCAAAAGCGGAATACTTTTAAAAAAAATTAAGCTTGTGGGCTTTGTCACGATTAATCAATTGAATGTGACCTATGCTAAATTCAAACCCACAGGAAAATTTTTTAATATAGGTCATGACACATAAATCCGAGACAATTTCCTTATGGACAGATACAAATTGTTACATTATTTCATGAGATGTGTCGAAGTCTGACGTTCAACTTTTCAGATAAGTAAAAGCTAAAAGGGGTAGGGAGGTAATTTAACACAATGCTAACCTGTTATGTGGTCATTCAGCTTCTTATGTTTTTATTTCAATATCCTAAAATAAATAATATTTAGCTCTACTCTGTACTGAGCCCTCTTTTAAATTAAATGTTACGTATAACGGAATTATACTCCATTTGTTCTCATCTTACCTTTTATATATATATATATATATATAGATTGATAATATTAGTGGTGAATATATATATATATATATATATATATATATATATATATATACATAAATTCCCAAGAGGATAGAATCCAGGTAGAACTCAATGTCCAGGACAGAGTAAGAATATAATTTAAAAGGCTCAAACACTAATATTCCATGTTTATAATTTATTACATTGGAATCATAATCACAATCCAATTTATCAGACAGGTCTGAGGAATTGGATCGTGATTACAATTCCAATGTAATAAATTATAACCATGGAATATTAGTTTTTGAGCCTTTTATATTATATTATATATATATATATATATATATATATAGTAAAGAAAAAACAATGATGTTGGTGTGGAAAAACACCTTAGACAAGAAAAAATTCCAAACAAGGAGAGAAGAAAGAAATAAAGACCAAAAGCCAAACACCTACCTATGCATTAAAGTGCTCAATGCCCAAACTATCCAGACAGAGCAAAAAATGCTTCACAATGTCAGTGAATAACAAAGGATATCTCAAGTAATTACTCAAGTTTTACATTCACCCAATCTTCAGACAACTAGAATGTAACTAAAAGAACTGGTTGGGTCTAGCATTATATACCCATATGTGTAACAAACTTAAGCTATTGGACCACACAAAAATTAGTGGTGACTTTTTATTTCGTATTCTGTTACCGCTGCTCAAACTTCATATTGCAAGCTTCTCTTCTAGGCAAAATTTACACCTATTCCTAGTATTTTTACATGTACTGATTTTTTTAAGAACTCTCCAAGTAATTTTTGAGGACTAACCTACTTCTCTTTTCATTTTCCAGGAATATGCTGACAATGCCATCACATTTTCATATTTACTGTGTTTGAAACTCAACTTATGATTATAATGACTTGTTTTTTCTTTCATATATGCATTTTCATTGGTGCAAGGTTGATATTTTGTTCCTTTCATACAGTGAGTGTGTATGTGTGTGTTGATGCACTCATGCTCTTGTTTGTGTGTATGTGTAGAATGCAGCAGCTATTTTTCCTTTTCATTGTTATTTTTCCTTTCCATCATTTTTCTTGCCAATTTATACTCTCTCCTTATTGCTTATTATATGTATATTTATATGATAGAATATAGTTTTATGATATGCTATATTTATGGGCAAAAGTGCTCATTATCCAGGATAGAGTGTGGGTAAATATAAAACTAGACACTGAGGTCAACACTGAATGGTGATACCCTATTTCTTGCTTGAATGCAATTTTCAGTTTTGAAAAATGTATTTAAGCATGAAACATACTGCAATCACTCACTGCTGACCTCAGTGTTCACTTTTATATATATATATATATATATATATATATATATATATATATGTGTGTGTGTGTGTGTGTGTGTGTGTATTTAGGCAGCAATCCTTCTTTCATGCACATTTTAGTGAATATGACAGACAAGGTGCTTTTATTTAGTTAACATACATATATAACATACTTGTTGACAACACTAATATAATAGCATCATCTACATGCAAAAAAAGGCTAAAAATAATGGAAGCCTTATTAATAAAAACAAAAAAAAACAACACTTAATAATATTAACTTTGAACATGGACATAATATCTTGACCGTGTTTTGAAAAATGAAAACATTTTGTAAAACATACATACAACAAACTATTTCTTATTTAACAGTTAAAATATTTAATCCTTGAAAATGGCTAAATGTATAGCCAAAAGTGCTCGGATAAAAAGAACATTTGGACAGTTTTTATATAATTTATCATCCGAAAAGAAAAAGATTATTAGATCACATGAGAAATTATATAAAAGACTAAATAAAAGTATTTTGTCTGTCGTATTCATTGAAATAGAGCAATATTATTTATTTTAAGATATTAAAACAACATGTAAAAATTGTTACCTGATTACAGTCATGTTTCAATGCATACCATTGTGTTTCCTCAGGCAATTGTAAATTATGTGCGAGTGAACAATTAATTTGGTTTCAAAAGCAAAATACATCCTCTTTTTGCAAATATATATATATATATATATATATATTGTTTTCATATCATTATAACCTTTATATATCCTTTTTAAGTATCCTTTATATATCTTTTTTATATCCCTTATATATCTTTTTTATATCCTTATATACTTTTTATATCATATCTCCTTTTTAGAGTAATAGATAGCAGCTTGGATTGAGGAATCGGAGAGCTTAGTTTGAAGTCCAGTCGAATCCATTGCATTCACTTACATACTAATACCCTTGTGAAAGATATGAATCCTCTTCTTCTCCGTCCAGCTATGGGTAAATAGCAGGTCAGACTGGGTTATGTAGCCTTGGATGGCAAGTGGTCTAGGAGAAGGACAACTCTGAATTCAAAACCTGCGGAGAGTCATTTGGGGATATTGTGGCATGTAGAGCACAAGGTTTCTGTAATCGCCTCTTCAAAATATGTGGTTGGTTCTGCACAAAACCTTCAACACTATAATCAAATCTCATGTTCTGGTGTTGGGCTGTTGGTTCTTAGGAACTGATCTGCTTTGACCCTAATATGTTGAATTCGATGGGAGAGTTGTATATATATATATATATATATATATATATATATATATATATATATATATATATAGAGAGAGAGAGAGAGAGAGAGAGAGTGTGTGTGTGTATCAGGTATTTGAAAGCATATATTTAGTAAACCATAAGCAAAAACAAACTCACATAATGTTTTGTGACATGTGCCAAATTTTAATTTTCTCATTTTTCTTTCAGATATATTGAGAGCATTTACATGGCAGCTTCCAATCTGACAGAAGAAATGAAAAGGCACTCCATCCTCATGGCATTAGACATCAATCACCTCACAACAACGAATGTTCAAACTAGCTACAGTCCTTAGTTTTTATGTTCATGGGCCTTGAATAATATAACAAAACTAAAACTTGGAGATATCTTTAAAGTGGCCAGCTATTTAGGAGAAACAAGTTTCTCTGCACAAACTCCACAGATCCACACACAATGAGAGACACAAAATTAGCATTCTGGAGAACATGTACAGTGAAGGCCATGACATTCTTAATAATCAATGCTAACATTAACATGCTAGACACAGTGGTCAAATTTTGGATCAAGTGAATGGCTGAACCATATGTGTTCCAGAAGGATTTTGCTTTCTCCCACATGACCTAAAAGATCTTTCTGATCATTTCATCACTCGTCATGTCCTCATTGAATCCCTGAGACTAAGAAATTGTTGAGATGGATACCCACCAACAATCCCACAATACATGGGGTCTTCAACTTATGTCAGCAATCTGTTCCTACAGCATGATGTAACCTGATTTTTTCGATGTAGATCAGAAGTCACCAACAAAAAATTTTAAAAATATGACACAAATGAGAGATGAATGTAGCATGATCCAATATGGCATACAAGAAACAACACCATCTTCCACATATATCACTGTGTGACAACATATTATATTATGGGAGATGGTGCCATAACCACAAAATGCCACATGTCATGTCTAATGTAACTCAAAGACCTTCTGTACTAAAGACTTGTTGAATATGATAATCATGTAAATGATAGCCAGCATGAATGAGAACCATCTGATTCAAGAATTCAGTCACTTCTGAGACTGGCTTTGAAGATAAGGAAAATTTTATTGAATAACATTTCTCTGTTTTTCTAAGCTGAGCACATGTACAAAATTAAAAAAAAATGTGCTGAATTTCTATTGAATGTCTTTGTTTTTCATTATAATTTTTCTCAGTTATCTAGCTAATCATATGACTGTACACACACACACAGATATATATATATAATTATATATATATATATATATATAATTATTATTATATTTAAAAATATGATTCTATCGCTAAATAATTATATTTAGGCTCTACTTTTGTATCGAGCACTGTTTTTTTAAAAATAATAACAAAAATACTAAAGAACTTTGGATTATTTACCTAATGAGTTCTTTCCTATTTTCTATATATTTTCACACACACACACACACACACACACACACACACACACACACACACATATATATATATATATATATATATATATATATAATAATGTAAAAATTCCATTGTGGATCCTAGTAATATAAAAATATTAGAACTGCTCTACAAGAAAGAGCTCGATGTATTCTATTTATACAGAGCAATATAATTAATAATCAAACAAATCCTTTTACCTCATATGGGGAATAGGCTATTTCAGCAGACAAAAAAAGTGGCTGTCTGTCTTTTCAACCCATGTGTGGAATGAAGTTTCCAGAGTCGAAAATACATATGACCACTTTCATCACCTGCCAAAATAGCCTATTACCCACATGAGGTAAAAGGATTTGCTTGATTATTAATTATATATATATATATATATATATATATATATATATATATATATATTAGTATTATTTAAAATTTTTGTTTTTTTATAATACAAAAGGTTTTCTTCTTGGTATTTTTAATATGTTTTAATTCATAGGAAACAAGACTAAAGAATTCAGTAAATAAGCCTGACTGAGTAGTCTTAGACAATTCAATGAATAGAATTTTATTTCTATGAGTAAAAAAAGAATTTAAAAAAAGTCAAAATTAAGGACAGATCCAAACCAATAGCCAAAAAATAAAAATTCCAAAAAATAAAATGAATTTATCCTTCCTAATAAAGTATCAGTATATTTACAATATATTGTTTGTGAAAATTTTGTATGCATTCCAAAATATACAAGACAAATGCATATTTTCACAAGGTTAACTCCAAAGTGTACATTATAGGTGCAAGTGCAGCTTGGTAATTATAGTATCAAGAATTGTAGTCAAAATGTCACTTTTTTGCTACAAGTCTGGGACAAGTAAGGATAGAGAGCCTGGAGAATGTAACCTTCACAAGACATACTGAAGGCAAGAGAAGCTGGAATAAACAGTGAGTATGTTATTTAACAAGTTTTACTAAACAGATGGCAGAGCAAAACAAAAGGACATTTGACTCTTAACTACCATAAAGAGTCAAATATTATGTAGAGCAACAAAAGCCAGGAAATTTTGAAGAGCCATCATCACCCATCTCATAAAAGGTAAAAGTATATATAGAAGATATCAAAAGAGAAGTTCATACATATTTCTCTTCCAGACAAAGAATTTTATACAATTCATTTAAAAAAATAAAATAATGCTAAAATGATGAAAATTTAATAATCAATTAATAATTATGAATACTTCACCTAAAAATTTAAAAATAATATACTGTATTACTTACATATTAGTGCAATATGTATTATTCATTGTAATATTACTATAAATAATACTTGTAATAAAAAAGTTTCAAAAACTGATTTTACCTAATATTAAAAAAAAAAACAATGTTACTTTAAAAAAGCAATGTTCGCTGAGATTAAAAACAAGATTGAAAGAAAGGAATATGTATTTTGGTTAATGGCATTAACCTGTTGGGAATAGATAGGCTGAGAAAATATTTCCAGGGAAATATAGAAATGGACATTTGTATCAAGGAAAACAAAAAAAGACCATTATCTAAAACAAAAACTGAAATGTGCACAAATAAATACACACACACACACATATAGGCAAACACATGCATATGTAAGCATACATACACATATATATCTATAGAAAAACTAAAAGATAATTCCTCTATGTATCTGCATATATACATATATCTATATATATATGTATGCATATATACATTTTATATATATATATATATATATATATATGAAAGATAACAGGAAGATAAATATATATATATTTACAGATACATATTTAAACATAATCTGTAACTTTCTATATATACATATATGATGTATATATTTATATTTATATTTATAATCTGGAATCTGGAGTAGTGGATAGTAGCTTGGATTGAGGAATTTGAGAGCTGAGTTCAAATTCCAGTCAAATCCATTACATTCACTTACATGCTAATACACTTGAAAAAGGTATTAATCCTCTTCTCCCTCCAGCTATGGGTAAATAGCAGGACAGACTGGGTTCTATAGCCTTGGACGGCAACTGGTCTAGGAGAAGAACAACTCTGAATTCAAAACCTGTGGAGGGTTGTTTGGGGACCTTGTGGCATGTAGTGCACCAAGTCCCTGTATTCAGCTCTTCAAAAAGTGTGGTTGGTTCTGCACAATGCCTTCACCACTTATATGCTGGTGTCTGTCTGGGCTGTTGGTTCCTAGGAACTGAGCTGCTTGACCCTCATATGCCAAATACAATGGAAGAGTCCACTGTGTGTATATATATATATATATATATATATATATCTGTGTATGTGTATGTATGTATCTTTTCCATACTTAAAAGTTTTTATACATTTTTATGTATGTGTAAACACAAACACACACAATTATTATACATGAAACATTGTCTGCATCAATAAGATTTTTTGCAGAATAAGATGATGCAACATATATGATGTATCATAACTTTAGCATGTAATATTTTGGGAGAATATATCATTTGTATATATGTCAGTCTGTTATGTGCCATACATAATACACACTTAGGCGATCATGTATCTTTCAATACATGACTGACGAGGCAGATTTTTTCCCACAGTAGGTTGCCATTTCTTTCTGTGGTAGACCAGTTGCCATCCAAGGCGATAGAACCCGGTCTGTCCTGCTATTTACCCATAGCTGGGAGGAGAAGAGGATTCATACCTTTCCCAAGGGTATTAGCACATAAGTGAATGTAACGGATTCAATTGGAATTCAAATTCGGCTCTCTGATTCCTCAATCCGTACCTCCCAGTCAGTTATGTGCCATGTGTGATACACACTTAGGTGATCATGTATCTTATGATACATGACTGATGATAGATTTTTTTCCCGCAGTAGGTTGCCATTTCTTTCTGCAGTAAACAAATTGCCATCCAAGGCTATAGAACCCAGTCTGTCCTGCTATTTACCCATAGCTGGGGGGAGAAGAATAGGATTCATACATTTCCCAAGGGTATTAACATATAAATAAATATAATGGATTTGTATGTATGCATTTATTCTAAAGTAGTATGGATCATTAAATTAGGGTTTTTCATTTAAAGATTGACTTTGACTAAGTATGATGCAAGATGATGTGAAATAGATTTTAATGAAAAGAATGTCTTACAATTTGCAAAACATATCATACATCTTTTTGTACATGTTTTCACACACAACCATAGAAGGCAGGGGGTTAACTTCCACCACAAGTCAAATGAATTGTACATTTTTAGGGCAAAATCTGGTTATTTTCAGGGCAACTTTAAAAAATTTACAGATCAAATTTCTTCTTCTTTTATGTGTTGTATCCCTTCAGGACATGGTCAATCATGGCTCTCCATTTCCTTCTATCTCTTGTAGCTTTCAAAAAGACTTGACATTTTGCTATTTCTCCTTGACCCTGTTCTGCCATCCACTTGCTTATGCTGGTTAAGTATGACACACATTGCTTTCCTTTGTCTCTTTTTCTCTCTATCCACCCTGTGAGTATCAGATTTTCCAAGCACTCTTTTCTCATTATGTGTCCCAGAAATTTCAGCTGCCTCTTCTTGATGTTAAGTATGATTTTATTTTTTGTTTGCATCCTGTCCAACACCTCATCCTTGCTCACATGTTCAGTCTATGGTATTCTTAGCATCCTTCTGTAGAACCATACCTCTGTTGTCTTGAGTCTCTTCTTCATCTTTGAGGAGACCATCCAACATTCGCTGCCATAAAGGAGGACAGATATCACATAACAGTTCAGTATTCTTTTCTTTGTTACCAATCAAACACTCCTGTCTTGTAATATTCTTGCCTAGCTTTTGGAATGCATCTTTGGCCATCCTAATACATCTTCAGATCTCAGCATTGCACTTAGTGTC
>CAHIKZ030000651.1:177500-185000 GCA_903632075.3 Acanthosepion pharaonis
AGGTATTAATCCAATAAAAAAATGGTAGGCCATCATAAAAAGAGATATATGAGAACAGAAAACCTTATTCAAGTAAAAATCTCTTAGAAGCAATAAAGACTGCTGCAGGCAATGTTAAAGTTGGAACAATACAAAAGTTAATAAAGTCAGTGATTGATAGACTGATGAAAGTAATAGAATGTCAAGAAGGCCATGTTAACATGTAAAATAATAACATAATATATACAGGTAAATGGAATATTTTGAGAATCCAATATGTTTCAATCGCCTAGATATTTTGGATTTATTTATAAAATAAAATTTATGTTGAACTTCGTATAATAAATCTGATATCCTACATCGAGTTATTTTTATTAAGGAGGGATATTATAAGCTGATTATTGCATAGCAAATATATATATTGTATAAATATAAATATATCTTCTTTTTTTGTTTCAATCAATTCACCCCAAGCAAGACAATAATGCCACTAAGATGCTAGGTGCTACTAGGAATGAAAGAGAATGAAAATACTTTAGAAAGAAATTGGAAACCCAATCCTAAATAGGAAACAAGGGAACTCCTGTTCAAAAGACCAAGGAGCAGAATATTTATGCTAAAAAAAAAAGAACTTCATTAAAATTTTCTTGAAAATTTTACCAATATTCTTTGGTTAATATCAATTTCATTGTGGAAACATTCACTTGCATAATACAATCTCACATTGTCTCAATGTAAGTGAATATACACACTTGTATTTATATGTGTACGCATCTATTTTATATTGGTTTTAATAGGACTTTTTTTTATTTTTATTCCTCAACAGCATGTACAATTCAGTGCCAGGTAGTTAAATTTTATACATACATACATACATAATATATAAATACATGTGTATGTGCACACACAAGTATATATATATATATATATATATATATATATGTATGTATGTAAGGAGTATTTTTTATAACATTTTAGATTATTTCTTTACTCAATTTTTTTTTCTAACTGTGCCTGAGTTCATGAAAATTCTCCCTCAGAGAGAAGCTGTCAAAGACGAAAAGATTTACACCTTTTTAATATCCGACACATTTACTGCTAGAATTGGTGCTTTTTCTTATCAGCAACATCTTAACACTTACATGAGAGAAGCTGTTATTGACTTGGGGAGTGGGGTGTGGCAAGGAAAGACAGGAACTTGTGCGTAATTGAGTGTTCAATTGTGCCAATATATATGTATGCATGTGTGCATATGCATATCAGAGAGGGAGTGAGAAACAGAAATTTTCTTATATATTTAAAAATGCCTGTTTCTATCTGCTTGTATGTACACATACACATATACTGACTCAGACATGTCACCGAACAAAGGAGACACTCAGTAGCCCCCAAAAAATCAGATTTTACTAGTATAAAATTGTATTGATTAAGCAAGGCTTATACTGAGAAAGACTTGCCTAAGGCCCAGTTGCCCATTTTTCACCTCAGAAAACGTATTTATGGAATATTTTCTATTAGGTAAGCAAATGTATTAACTTTTATCACTAGAGGGATATAATCTATGTATATAAAATGCAATATCTATGCATATATGATGGGGTGCTGAAAAGTACTTAACCTAACTTATTTTCAAAAATCTGACCAAACATCAGATTTTTTTAAATTCCTTCTTGGTCAGGCCCAGAACTTTTCAGTACCTCCTCATACATATAAATTTTTATATGTGTAATATTTTTCACAGATTAAAATGATAATATGGTGAGGAGCAACATTTGAACTAAAGCAGATCATAGAGATATGTTAAGCCGAAATGCCAAACCTAACATAAATAATCTCATCATTTTTATCTAGATACGATTTTAGTGTAATATAAAGAATACAAAAAATTCTTGAATAAGGCTTGTATCTTCTTCTACCTGTGCAGTCCCTTAAGGTCATTGGAGATCATGACTCTCCACAATTTCTTGTCTTTTTTAGCTCTTAATAAACTGTCTTTTTGTTATCTTTCCTAAACCATGTTCCACCATCCATTTACTCAGGCTCACTAGGTAGATTGTTTTCATTTCTCCCTCTTGCCTTCAACCTGTCTTGTGAGTTTCAAATTTTCCAATCCCACTTTTCTCATTATGTAGCCTAGAAATTTCAACTATCTCTTACTGATGTTAAGTATAAGAGTACATTTTGTTTTCATTTTCTGTAAAAGTTTGTTATTGCTCAGTCCACTGTATTCTCAGCATCCTTCTGTAGAACCACATTTCTGTTGGCTCAAGTCTCTTCTTCATCTGTGAGGAGATTTTCCAGTATTCACTACCATATATAAGGACTGACATTATGTAACAGTTCAGTATTCTTTTTTTAGTTTCTAATGAAATTTTTTTGATCTTTAGCAGGTGCTCAAAATACCATGCGACATTGACATTTTTTTTTCAACTTATGAATCTAAATATTTATTCAGGCAGTGTAAATTTTGCAAATTCATAACAAGCAGATAATACTAAAATCTTGCTAGGTCTAAACACCTGTTTTTTAGTACTTGTAAAATAAGCCAACCATATTTATACCGATTTACCATTGGCACTTAACCAAAGAGGGAAATGGTTAACAAGCTAGTCAAGTAGACCATATACATAGATTTCTTAAAAATATTCAGTCTGAAGTGATGAATATAACAATATTCATGAAATAAATTATAACCAATATTGATATATGGGGGAGGCGTGAATAAAGTTGGATGAGAATCTGACAGAATGATAAATATATAAGACAATTTGGAATGTTTTTTGTTTTTCTTTCTTTACTTTGACACGGACATCTTACCAAAGGGTGTAATGGTTAACAAATGAGTCAAACTGATCAATACTACTGCATGGCAAGTTTGATCAACACTCACTTCTCATCTTTGAAAATATCCTTCTTGTTATTATTATTATTAAAAAGGTAATTTACAACAGAGATATTGATAGTTCCCCAATTTCCATCCTGATATACAACATCTTATTTGAAAATTGGAAAAATACAATAAAATTATTAAACAGATGGTCCTTGGTTGAATTTTCTTGGTTGAATTTTCTAAAAATTGTATGGATGAATATGAAATTATCAAAAAATAAGAGTGATAATTATCGTAAATTTAAAGCTAAAGTACCTAAAATTCATTAAACATTAGATTGCAGAGAATATTTTCGTAAATTTTTAAGATTATTGGGTAATTAAAAATTATATAAAAAAGTCACACCTATTATATTCCTTAAGTAATTTTTACAGATATGTCTTCCTATACAAAAATATAGATAAACTTCCATCAGTCAGTCAAGTTGTCAACTTGCCAATAGCTTAAATAAACACCTTTCTCCATGTTATAAATGCATTTCCATTAATTTTTAAACTAAAGTAAGTAATATTTGTTTCAAATCAGATTAATTAAACTTTACATCAGCTAATATTTCTCAAATAAAGTTTCAGGAAAGTATATTTTATTTTTGAAAGATTTTTTAATCTTTGGAGGTAACTATACAAAAGTATTACACACAAAACTTTTAAGAAAATAACAATTTCTATCATTGCTATTAACTTAAAATTTGTGCAGAATATAGTAAATTCTTAGGACATACTACGTATAAGTAGAAATAAATACAGGGGCGGGGACATAGAAGGTGCATATCTCCTCTAAAATTTCTGAGAAAATATTTTTTGTTGCAAAGTAGATAAGGTAAGATATAATGAGAAAAGACAGGTTTAACATGCTTCTTCTTTTATATCTTCACAAAGGCATTCAGTTAGACTATGATAAAAATGTGAACCTCTATACAAAATAAGAATCCATGAAAACTGACTTTATAAATTCTATATAATCACATTTTGAATCTAAAAATTTGAATTTATAAGTTTACATATGAAAGAAAACACAAATTTAAATTTTTATATATATACCAGGTGTAACAGCAAAATTGTCCAAATAGTGTAACAGTAAAATTGACCAATTGTTAGATTAAACTTTGAACCGTTGTATCTTAGAAATGATTAGAGATATCTTATATGAATATTCTGAGGTTTTTATAGCACTTTGAACAATAAGAATCTAAGTTGAAATGTTGACCCCCTCTTGCTGTTGTGACCTCCTGAACTAGTTTTCCTTTCTACTGTTCCCTCTTCTTTTAAACTTATTCACCGTCCTCTTGATGGTTCTTGAATGGGCTTTGAAGATGGAAGCCAGATTATGAATGTTGTATACCATTACTGAAGACCTGAATGATCTTTTTCATCTCTCCATTGCTCAGTTGGGAAGACATAGTGGGGCTGACACAATACAATTTTGACCTGTACTCTTTCTAGCTGAATAACTCAAAGGGTTTATCAGTGATTCTTACAACAAATGGTATCAAGATGGCTAAACATCTTATCTGAAAACCTGGACAAAAAGAAACTCACTTAAGTGTTTTTTTAGATATTAAATATTTTGTGGGATGGACAATTATCTGATGCTGTTACACAATTTGGACAATTTTGCTGTTAAACCCAGTATATATACATATATATATATAGTCTTAAGATGTACTATATTTATGGGATAAAGTGCTCAATATCAGATATAGAGCTTGTGTAAATATAAAAGTGAACATAGAAGTCTAGCATGAAACAGACTGTCACCTCTAAGTGTTGACTTCTATGTTCACTTTTATATTTATATATATATATATATATATATATATATATATTATAAATTAATTGATTTAAAATATCTTTTTTTTTTGCTACACAGTTCTAACCATGTTTCAAAATGGAAGCTGAAAGCTCCGAATTTAATTTTGTAATTAAATTAAAGACATTAGTTCCATTTCATCCTCAAACAAATTATTTTTTAAAAATATGATCCCATTGCTACATACATATATACATACATATATATATATATTTTTTTTTTTTCAAATATGATTCCATAGCTACATATATATATATATATATATATATATAAATTTCCAAGAGAATAGAATCCAGGTAGAGCTCAATGTCCAGGACAGACCAAGAATATAATATAAAAGGTTCAAACACTAATATTCCATGGTTATAATTTATTACATTGGAATCGTAATCATGATCCAATTTATCAGACCTACAAATTCAAAAAAATTTTTATAGGTCTGAATTGGATCGTGATTATGATTCCAATTTAATAAATTATAACCATGGAATATTTAGTGTTTCAGCCTTTATATATATATATATATATATATATATATATATATATATATATATATATATATATATATATGAACACTCACTACTTGTTTCTATAACCTAATATGTATGATCACAGAATTTTAAATTTTCAATTAAGATTTTTAGTGAGGAACATGTCTCCTCTAACTTAAAATGCTGGATCTGCCTCTGGCAGTGTTCAATTAATGGCGTATTCATTATTTGATATCACAGCTGTCAGATATTTGGAATAGTCTGAGGTAAACTTCTTGGAAAAATTAATAAAAACCAGTTTTGTTCCACTCCAGTTGACAAATCACCTTGTTTGGAACAAAACTCTGATGAGCAAAATGTTTAAGCTCCTTCCAGGGATTTTCTATAGGATTTAAGTCAGGCAACTAAAACACTTATTTTCTTCAAGTGGAATCACTTACCCATTATCACTGCAATATGTTTCAGATTGTTATCTTGCAGAAAAATCCTACTTCTCAGTAGTTTGAGAAATTTCACAGATGGAGGCAGTAATTTTTGATACACAGCAATGTTCTCTACTTCTTCAGCAATTTGTGGTGCACCCATACTACAAACTCAAATAAACTTGCATAACAGAGTTTAACAGGATATTATTTGGTAGTGGGGTGTTATGAGGTGTCCTATCAATGTATCTCAAACTGTTTTTGCCAAAGATTTTGATTTTAGTCTCATCAGACCATACTTTTGTTCCAGATTGATATAGGCTCTTTGAGATGATAACAGGCAAACTGTAGACAAACCTACATGGGCATGGTCTTGAGCAAAAGGGGTCTTCAATTCTACCCCGTGGAGTTTCTAACTAGTTCTATCTTTGCTCACTTCTGTGCCAGCTTGCCTGCAGATCCCTCTGGAGTTCTTTTCAGGTTGTAAATGGCTTGTGCATTTAGACAAATGAATTTAGATCCTGGCTTACTTACTTTACGAGGACGTCTTTTCCGATGGAAATCATTATCAGGCCATATTTCGTTCCATTTTCAAATGACGTGTCTAATTGTATGGATGGAAATCTTGATCTCATTGGAGATCTTCTGATATCTCATTCCACAATTTTCATTTATCATTTTATATGAAATTTTTGTGAGAGTTGCTTTGTCTCTACCATTATGAAAACCTATGTATGTTCATGTCAGATTTTCAATACATATTCTGCATACACTGAGATGGAGTAAGTTGTCAGTTAATGTATGCAGTATTCTGCAGCATCTGTTGGTGGACATATGAAAATTAATAATTTAAATAAAATTCAATCCCAAACTGTAATTTTTATCCTGAGTCATTGATATTTTCAGAATATGTCCCAAACTTTTGCATGTTGAATTTGTCAATAAATTTAGGTGTAGGAAATATTTCTTTATTTCTTCTTATACATAGTTTATGCTGTTACTATAAACATTATTTTTAGTGGGTACTCATGTTTGTGTAGATATAACAGTTTTTTATTTTTTTTAAGATCTGGCCTAGAAGTCTGACTGAAGAAAAATTCTGCCTCCCGATGGGAATAAAAACTGTATCCGTTTTTTCATCAGAGAAATAGCTTCTATAGCCAAAACATACCACTACCAGTTTGACTACAGGAGGTTATTTTGATAGAGCAGGGTTTGAATTACCTATTTAAGAAATAAACATAACTCAATGAGACCTAAACATGTGTAGCCACCAAAAATAATGTTTATTGTAATACAATAATATTGGATTAAAGAATAGATTCAGAAATTATAGTTTATCCTGAGTATTTAGTTTAGGTTTTCAGTTAGTAGCAATAACAGAAATTTTCCTTATCCTTAATATATCCTATGTGTATAAAAGCTTTTTTGTGCAGCTGTATTTATATTTATATATTTATATATATATATATATATATATATATATATATATATATGCAAAAAAGTGTATATAAATATAAATAAATATATATATATATGTATAATTATTTATATATTATTATATGTACTTATTAGAAAGCGCTCAATATCAGAGATAGAGCTAACATATTTGGTGAACATAGTCAACACTTAGAGGGGCAGTGTGTTTCATGCTAGATGCAATCGTCAGGCCTGATGATTGCATCTAGCTTGTCGCCTAAGAGTTGTCTATATTTCACTATTATATATATATATATATATATATATATATATATATATATATATATATATATATATATATATATATATATATATATATATATATGTATATATATATATATGTATATATATGTGCATTAATATATATTAATAAACAATTACATTGGATCATATCAAGTTGTATGTAAATATTAAGATATATAAAGCATAG
>CAHIKZ030000651.1:200000-205000 GCA_903632075.3 Acanthosepion pharaonis
ACTGAGATATACAGGTTAAGGGAGGGGGTAATCAGTCTTAAAATAGATTTCAGTAATATGTCTAATAGTCATGTGGTTTCAGACAGCAAAAATCATCATTGCATTATAGTCATCACAATTTCAAATTAATAATAATAATAATAATAATAATAATAATATTCAACAAAAATAAAATAAACTAAGTTAAATAAAATAAAAAATTTTAAATATATAAAATTTTAAAATATAGAAAATATAAAAATTAATTAAATAAATCAAGAGATAAAGAACAAATTTAAAGAACAATATATATATATATATATACATATATATATATATATATAGAGAGAGAGAGAGACAGAGAGACAGACAGACAGAGAGAGAGTGATAATAACAATAATAATAATGATAATAATATAAAGATATCAATATTACTAAGCATTGCTCTATGAACTGGGTAATATAAACCTTCCAGTTACAGAAAATACAAGATGTGGCAGAAATACCTCCCACATAATGATAAAACATTAGTCGCAATCTAGCTAATGTCTTACCATTATGTAGGAGTTAGGGGGTGGGGGGCATATGTGGGAGGTACTTCTGGCACACCCTGTATATGATTGGACATTTAGTGAAACGATGTAGCAATAAAAATAACTTCTTGATGGAGTAATATCTACATCTCTCTGAAAGCATTATTCAAAATTCTGACTTGTACCAACACTCAACACAGGTAAAAGAACGGCTTCTTTTTAAGACTAATTCTTAACACAATACAAGGCCCAAGAGCCACTCAAGGTAGTGGTCACTGAGTGAGAGTGTTGTATGGGTGTAAAGAAGGAGGAAAGGGTACGAAGATATGTAGAATAGATATTGTTTGACCTTAGACTTGAACAGGTTAGGATTGTAGCGGTTAGGATGTCTGTTCCACAAGGTAACAAATCTAGGGAAGAAACTGTCTGAGTAGAAGTTCCTTCTTACCAAAGGAATATGAAGGGAATTATTGCAAACTGTGAAAGTCAGAACTCGGAACAAGCTGTGAAGGTCAGAACTAAGGAACATTTACCATAGTAATAACAATATGAGAGAGACTAGCAATGTTTTGTCTTGCTTATATTTCAGCTACAAAGATGTCTCTAAGGATAAACTTGAATTCAAATGAATCTCTGTCATTAGGCATTGAGAAAGACCATTTAATGCTTTGCATTATCACAATTCTTTAACCATAAACATTCAGTGTTGAATAGATAGATAAATAATATAGATACTGTAGATTTTATGAGAAGACATTATATACTGGCTGCCAAGGAATAAAGGGATCATGTTGGACTGAAAGATGAGGGGTTGCCAACTTTGAAAATCAGCAACTGAATTCTTGGAGTAAAACACTGACTGAAGGTGCCGAATGCAAACAAGTCACTATTTAAACCACCCAGCAGGATAATTCAATTTGAATGTTAGCATTAAATATATTCAAATGCAAGTTCATTCATTGAAAGAATGATTTCATCTGAGAAAAATGAAAAAGAAACAATGCAACAAAAAATAAGGAAAAGGCAAAGAATTTTGGCAGATTAAAGAAAGGCTTGAAAATTGAAAAGAGAAAGAATAAGTGAAAAAAAAAGAAAGAATAGAATCAATTGAAAGAAAAAATAGATTTTTAAAAAAAAGTCTGAGAGAGAAAGAAAGAAAAATGAATAAGTCAAAGAAAAAAGAAAGATTAATAATAAGTAAAACAGAGAAAGAAAAAAGGACAGAGGACTAATTACAAATAAAGAAAGAAAGAAAGAAAGAAAGAAAGAAAGAAAGAATCAATAATGAATGAATCAAAAATGAAAGAAAGTAGAAAGAAAGAAAAAGAGATGATGGAAAATAAATGTCAACAAAAAAGTAAGAATATAATAAGCAGCAAAGGGAAATAATAAAGGAAGAAAAGAGGAGAAAAAATAATGAATCAGTTAGAAAGAATAAATTAAAAATGTAGAAAAAAAAAGAATATAGAAAGCCAGAAAAAGAGAAAAGGAAGTAAAGTTGAACGTCAAAGAAAAAAAAGAAAGCAGAAAAGGCAAATGATGAAAAAAAGAAAGAAAGAAAATAGGAGAAAAACAGGGAATTAATTAGAAAGAAAAGAAAGTAGAAAGAAAGAATAGAGAAAGCTAGAAAAAGAAGTAAAATTGAATATCAAAGAGAAAGAAAAAGGAAGCAGAAAAGGCAAATGATGAAAAAAAAAGAAAGAAAAAAGGGGAAAAATAAAGAACCAATTTACTGAAACTTTACTGAAGAGGAATTTCAATATTATTTTGTTCAAGCAGGTTGTCCAAAAACACGCAACTCATGCAGACACTCACAAATAAAGACTCAAAACTTGAATAAAACAAAATAAAAATGCAATCATTGGATCATGTCCTCTGTCTGAAAGAAACATTAAGGCCGATATTTACTTGGTTAAATTGAATGATAACCTTATTTTTGTTTCTCTAAATTCATTTTTTAGGAGCAGCATCCACACCACCCATCACCGTCCTTCTCCCTGACACTCACCTCTTATCCCCGCCCCCAGTTCTTTTCATCGCATTTATTTGTTTAATCACTTTGGACCAGTTTGTATCACCCTTCAACTTTGTGATTTCAAACCCTCTTCTGCACAACTAGATATTTCTTTTTTATTTTGTAGCCCACCCTAAACTCCGCCTTCAGGAATAAATTAAAGGGGGAGGGCATTCTACACACTTTTTTTTTTTTTATCTATTCCTCAACTCCCGAATGGCAAATCTCATTATTATTGTTAAAAAAACGTTTTTGGTTTATTCCCGTCCCGTTTGTTTCAAAGCTCCCTGCCTTGTCTTCTTGATACTTGGAAATTATTGAATAGTTTATGATCAGGGACGCTTGATCCAGAGTGTCCATCCCTGCCCACAGCCAACAACTCATTCCTTCACCCAAACATTCAATGTTCCTTAACATCCTACCGACAACAGCCTGCTGTGATCTTTGAGATGGATGGAAACACATGATTTCTCTAATCTTATTTTACAACTAACTGGAAGAAGATATACTAGGCATTTAAAAAAAATACAAGAATGATAATGTTGGCCCTTTAAACTCACTCCCACCCACCACCATAGCTTATCTAGAAACATTCAACATCAGCTTTCGACACCCCAAGCCACAGTATCTTATTAAAACTGCAAAAGCTGGACATGATTGAAGAGGAACATATAAAAAAATTGCTCATTCAAGTGCATATGCTATCATGTATCAAACGATAAATATCTTTATTTATCAGATACATATGCATCTCTGTAATTATATATTAATAAATATATATATTAATAAATCTATTGTATCTGTAAATCTCTCTCTCTCTCTCTCTCTATCTATATATATATATATATATATATATATATATATATATATATATATATTTATGTAAAAATTCTCCAAACATTTATTTGATCAGCTACATTGTTGGCGATTTTCAAGGATTTTTGTTATACAATAAGAAATGTTGTATAATTTCTGTTGTAGGTGGTATAACATTGCTGAAAGTAGACATATTCTTAATTTCCAAATATGGCCAGTACATTGTGTTTATGTTATTAAAGTTTGTTTTCTTGTTTTTTTTATAATAAAGGCTTCCATATAAGGTATTACTTAGGCAATAAGATTTCATTCAAGCAAGTTTTGTTAAATTCAACTAACAAGGTGATGTGTTTAATATATTCTTGTATTTTCTCCCATTTATCAAATAAGATGTTGTAAGAATCAATATTGTGGATAAACTGCACAAAATTCATGTTTTGTTCTGTTTTTATTCAAGTACTTACAAGCTAGGCAGAGTATTATGAGACAAGCAGATTTTGTTGGTAACAAAGAAAAGAGTGCTAACTGAACACTGAACTGCTATGTGATATCTGTCCTCCTTTATGGCAGCAAATGTTGGACAGTCTCCTCAAAGATGAAGAAGTGACTCAAGGCAACAGCAGTATGGTTCTACAGAAGGATGCTAAGGATACTATGGTCTGAACATGTGAGTAATGATGAGGTTTTGGAGAGGATGCAAACAAGTAGTTTATACTTAACATCAAGAAGAGACTGCTGAAATTTCTGGGACACGTAATAAGAAAGGAGGGCTTTCTGATACACACAGGGCAGATAGAGGGAAAGAGAGACAAAGGAAAGAAAAGCATCACAATTAAGCAAGTGGATGGTAGAACAGGGTGTAAAAGAAGTAGTAAAAGGACAAAACATATTGAGAACTACAAGGGATATGGAGAAGTGGAGAGCCATGATCGCCTAAGTCCTGATGGCACATAAAAGAAAAAGACTTAGAACCAGCTCAGGTATTGTCAAGAACAAAATGTTGTCAGTATGGTAGACTAGATTTTGTTGGCTATATTCTGGTATATTTTAGAACACTAAAATTCAAGTTAACCTTTTAGTACTCATTGTTTCATTCATGGAGCATATTTCAAGATGTATAGGCATTAAAAGGTTAATGCAAATATATGTGTATCATATTGGTGACATAATATATCAAACTTACATAGAGCTAGACTACACTGGAAAAGAATGTATCAAATATTTACATATATTATTATTTTGTATGCATATTAAGTACTTTTTAAAATATTGTCCCTTGTGGTGAAAGACTTTTCATTTAATGTGGGTTGTTCAACTACCCATTTTATTCAATGTGGGTTGTTAAACAGCCATTTTGAATAACAATCACACAACCTTGACATAATTGCAACCAATTAGAAGGGACCTTATTGTACATGCAGGAAGAGACACTCTCCTGTGCAGTTACTCAGTCAACACTGAGAAGCCTTTAGTGACCTTGTGTGTCTTGTGAACATTACATGCATCAAGTTTTGCTTGAAACTTGGTCCTTTCTTAATGGAAACTATTTGAATGATTAAGAAGACTTTTAGGAAGCCCTGATAAAATTTCAAAATTAGTTCCAAATCTATTAAAAGTTATCCATGATCCAAAAGACATTCAACAAGTAGAACTTCCAG
>CAHIKZ030000651.1:210000-217500 GCA_903632075.3 Acanthosepion pharaonis
TCCTCTCACTCTTCTTCCTCCTCTATCAATATCTTCTTTTTTTTTCTCTCTACTACTTTTTCTCCCTTAGCTTTTCCCTGTTTGCCTTTGCTAAGCACATTTCTTCCTTGATTGTTGGACATGTATATGAGTGCATGCACATACAAGCAGGCACGACAAACACACACAGATACAAATGCATAAGCATATCTACAATGTTTATAAAGTAAATCCATAATATATATATATATATATATATATATATATATATATATATATATATATATATATATATATGAGACACATATATATATATATATATATATAGATATAGATATACAATTTAAATAAAAACAGACCACTTTAAGGTTCCATGTAATAAATTATTTCACCACAGCCTTTTCAAGGACTGCGGATCATCAGACTTTACTTCCAAAGGTTGAAACGAAAAAAATCCAAATAAAAACAGTTTTTCATAAACTAAATATATATATATATATATATATAATGCATCTCTACTATATATATATATATATATATATATATATAATTATTATTATAGATATGTATTATAATATATATTATCTATGGAGGCATGATGGAGTAATGGATAGTGACTTGGATTGAGGAATCGGAGAGCCAAGTTAAAATTCCAGTCGAATTCATTACATTCACTTACATGCTAATACCCTTGGGAAAGCTATGAATCCTCTTTTTCTCCCCCAGCTATAAGTAAATAGCAGGACAGACCGGGTTCTATAGCCTTGGATGGCAACTGGTCTACCACAGAAAGAAATGGCAACCTACTGCGGGAAAAAATCTGCCTCGTAAGTCATGTATCAAAAGATACATGATCGCTTAAGTGTGTTATCACACATGACACATCACTGACTGATATATTATATCAGTCAGTGATGTGTCATATCCTCATAATACACAATCCTTCCTCCCACCCTATATGTCCTTACATCATCTCCATTTAGTATCCCTCTACCTTGAGTGGCACTTAAGCATTATATTGGGTAAACAATGGTAAAAGAAAATTGGAACAAATACAGCTCAAAACATAACATATATAAAGAAAAATGCCCCCACCCCTCAAACTTCAAAGCTGATAATAAGTTTAGAAGTGTTTTAGTGTTATTTGAATTTGGATAATAAAGTAATTATGGGGGAGTAGTTTTCTTATGTGTTCTGTCATTTACAGTCTCTTCCCAATCAAAGACAAGACAAGATATCCTGGCTAGGGATAAGGACAAACCAGGGTGAAGGTAACTTATTTACAGATCACAACATCGATTAGAGAGATGAAATTTAAATTTTTATTATCGCGTTATTCCAAAATTTGAACACATCAGCAGATATCTATTAATATCAATAACTTAGAACAAATAGTTATTAATTAAAAAAATACTAATTAATGCATAATATTATCCATAACTACATGTTGTTTTTGATAAAAGTTAAAAAGTTAACAATAAATACGTAAAAATTGCGTATATTGTTGAAAATTCCTTTTTCCACAATATTTGTGCTATTTTATAATGCTTATTAACCTAGACAATAATAATACTGAATAATATTTTTTTTAAATTTTAAAGTATATTTAATCACATCTCTCCAACAGCTGTGGCGATCAACTGTTTTAGTGTTTGCAAATGAAAATAGAAGTCATATTCAAAGATACATATCAAATAAAAAATAATTTGTTGCTTTTTCATACATATTTTTGGAATAAAAATATCTTTCATATATAGAGTGGATCCTAGTTAGTTTGAGTGTTCTCTTTTTTTTCTTTTTTACTAAAGTTCACTAAGTACAAGGTTCGAGAGCCACTCAAGGTAGAGTGTTACTGAATGAAGTGTATGATATGAATGTAAGAAAAGGTGTAAATGTAAGAGCAGAAGGTGAGGATTATGAAGATAAAAGGATAGATAAAGATGGACTCTTGCCTTGAAGAGGTTAACATTGTAGTGTTCAGGGAAGCATTGAGGATGGCATCTGTTTTCCAAAGTAGATCTTGTGGGTGAAAAAGCAGTCTGGGTCGAACTTCCTACTCAGATTTGGAATACAGAAGAAAATTGTGAGTGATCTGACTCCATGGCTGAGTCCTAGCTATAAAGGTCTGAACAGGTGGAACTAAATAGTGTAGTGCCAGTGGCGATTCTGGAACTCTGAAAGTGGGGAGGGGCACTTGAGGGGGCCAAGATTTTTCTGCAGAGGAGGAAGCGGAGAATTCAAACAGCGTCTTTATTTTCATACTACACCACTATCGTATACACAACTTAGGAATGAGTTTTAGTATAAGTATGTTACTTCACTAAATTAAACAGAATAACTTTTCATTCATAGTAGTGGAGTTCTAATCTGTTCTTGCTCTCTTTTCCATTCTCAAACTGCTGGACCACAAGAGAGGGGTTAACTTCAAAACAAAATCAAAGGGTTAATACTAATGTCAATACTAGAAGAACAATGTAATTTGTCTCCTCTGATTTTTTCCTCTACAAAACTTAGAAGGGGGGGGCAACTGGGGGTCCAACCCAAGTGGGGGGGGGCATTGGCCCCTTCTGGCTTCCCTGTATAATCGGTACTGTGTAGCACATCGAGCAAGAGTTATTTGTGGTATCTTCATCTAAGCAGAGACATATAACATTCTAGCAACACACATGCCAGAGTCGTTTCATCCATCATTTTCTTTAGCTGGTCTGGTGGGTTCTAGCTTCTACTACTATGTTTTGATTCTCTATTTATATCATGCCCAAACTCATGACAAAATTTGACCGAGTGACCAGAAAATTTGTTTCTTCAAAAAGAAAAAGACTTGTACAGGCTTACTAATATACTTAGCTATTTTTTAATTTTGCCAAGAGTTAGCCTTGAAAACATTTTATTTCACTCCAATCATCACAGACCTACATCAAGGTTGGAAGGTCATTAGGGTGGTATTCTGTATCATAACATAGCTGGCCAATATAAGTGGTTGCTACCATAGCTAGGTGTCCAGAGCAGTAGATCAATCACAAGTTTTTGTTTTTGCTCTCCAGTAATGTCCTGGAAAGTGTATTCTGTGTTTGTGTATGATTGTAGAAATATCAGGGATGAGTCCATTGAGATGTGATTTAGCTGGAAGTTACCTCCAAGAGCTCTCAGCATCCAAGTGTAGGTTTCACCAAACTTAGACACTAAGGTTTTAGTTAATGTCCAGGCAGTGACACCATACCTTAACACCACTTCTACAGTGGCTCAAAAGAATCCTCGTTTGAGGTTGTCTAGTAGATAAGATTTCCAACTTACATCCATTTTATTTTATTCAAGGCAGTCCATGCTTTAGCTATGTGAATTTTCATATCCTTTATTTTTTTTAAGTATATTTAAAAGCTAAACTAAAACATTGTTTTTAGTGTGAACAATGATGAAACGAGAAAAGATTAGTCATGTGTACTGTAAAGTGTCTTTTATAATTGACGTATTCGATTTCTGGAATTCATTTCAAAGATATTTATCATATATCTATCATAATTATAATAATACCATCTGAGAAAAACACCTCCATGAAAATTATCGAGAAATTATTGTCCAAATACAATCGAGATTAACGGGATGTGAGAGGAATGAAGACTGAGACTGTACTGATAGTAATCGGAGCTCTGGGGCTCATTAGAAAAGAAATGGACAATTTTACTAACAGTGTCTGAAGTAACATCAACATACAAGTTGCCCAGAAGATCGCCTTACTATGAACATTCCATATACTTAGAAAAGTGCTATCAATTAAAATTAAATGACAATTCTGAGTGAATTCTCCTATAGAACATATGGACCATAGTTTAGACCCGGCTCTACAGGATACAAAGCAAAAAATTTGATTATTATTATTATTATTATTATTATTATTATTATTATTATTATTATTATTTCCTTTGATTTCTAGCATTTACACATTTCTTTCCAGATCCCACCCAGGGACCTAAGGTTAGAGATGGCATCATGACACTTTCCACTGACAAAAAAAAAAAAAAAATACATAGATAAAGTCCTTCGTAAAGTGTGGGCTGTACTTGTGAAAACAATTTTTTGTATCTCTTTGAGGTATGGACTTCCAGGAATCCCTTCGATTAGTCTACTGGAATCTTTTCCAACCAGTCCTAGGGCTCCAACTACAACAGGGATTGCTGATGTTCCCATGTGCCACATTATTATTATTATTATTATTATTATTATTATTATTATTATTATTATTATAGACTTAAACTTCTACATGCAAAACTTCATGAAAAATTTATCAAGTTTCTTGATTAGTTTCACTTTCATCATTGTAACAGTGTTAAAAACGCATATAAATAAATTGCGTATTATACATAAATTCTTCATTAAAATACAGCGGTGTGTGTGTGTGTGTGTGTGCACACACACACACACACACACACACACACACACAGAATGTACATTACTTTCATTTTCACATATTGATACAATATTCCCATCACGTTATACACGCTCGCATATACACTTACATTCTTACTCATGTATACACTCACACACTATTTACATTCCAACAGATTTCATTTTAAAGTATCCGTCCACAGGCGAAATGGCAAAAAAAAACCCACTTATTCTACATCAGACGTACACACAGAGAAACTGTGTAATGTGTAAGCTACACATGCATCTACCTCAACGCGTACAATCCACCAAACATAAAAAAAAAAGCACTGAAACAGTGTTGTTGGAATTTCTCTTGCCCTCTCCCTCTCTTACACATGCACACACACACATACACACACACATCCATCCATCCATCCGCACACATCCACAAAAAAATACATAAATAAAACTCCCACGCAGACATCTGAAGAAAAATACCCTACAATTCTCATTGTTTCATGAATTTATTCGTGGTCATTTTCAAAGCAGATAAAAATTTAAAAAAAATAAAGAAACAAAAAAAAAACGAAATACAATTAGGAAACATTATTTTTCTCAATAAGATTGAAGATGTACATTTCATTTACAGAAGAATTAAAAAGGAAAACGAGAGAGAGAGAGGGGGGAGGGAGGGAGAAAGAGAGAGAGGGGGAGGGAGGGAGAAAGAGAGAGGGGGAGGGAGGGAGAAAGAGATAGAGAGAACAAGAAGAAGAGAAAATAAAAGTGGAAAGGCTTTCAAGTTAAAAGATACGATAAAGAAGAGAAAAAAAACGCAATCGACATTTAAAGTGAATGAAACTCTTAGGCAGACAAGGTAATAACAACCCGACTTGATTTTAGAAGGAAGAAATAGGGAAAAAAGTTAAAGAAAATTGCTCTTCTGAGAAGAAAAATTTAAATACCGTATTAAATTGTGAGTAAATTTCAGAAGTGCTTTTAGAAATTTAATGTCTTTTGAATCAGTTTCTTTGTCATTGCGAGATTTTTTTTGTTGTTGTTTAATGTTTGGAAACTGCCACAACAACAGCATTTAAAGTAAAGAAAAGAAATATTTTGTCTTTGTTTGCTAATGGCCTAAGAAAGCAGAAGGAGATAGAGAAACTCGTGCCCAATATTGTATAATAATTTTAACTTATTTTTGTCTATATTTAGAAAGATAAGTAAAGTTTATGTATGTCAATTAAATGTAATTTTTCCTCGGTTTCTTTTTGTAATTTTTTCTTGTTTATTCATTTCTCCTATTTTTACTTTTCTGTGCTTGTGTGGGAGATCTGTGTTGTTATTAGAAAACAACACTAGTACTTATGCAGCCACGGGAGGGTGTTGAAAAGTTATCGGCCCTCTTGCCCAAATTTGACCATATGACCAAACATGAGAATTCTAGCGGGGAATCCCTAGATTATTTATTATTTATTTATTTTTTTGTCGGGTCGAGAACTTTTCAGCACACGACCACCTAAGCTTATAACAGTGTTGATGATAGTGTTTATTTCCTTTTTTTTTCTTTCTTTCCTTTTCCATCACCTTTTTTCCTTTCATTCATTCATTTATACATACTTTTTTGTTTTTGTTTGTTATTTATTTTTTTTTTTTTTCCATTTCCTTCTTTTCTTTCTTTTAAGATTTTGTGTAGTAATTAGTTGACGTTTTCTGGTTGTGTCTTGAAACTTGAAAGTTTACAAAACTTACATACTCATTCTTTTCTCCTTTCTTTCATTCGCACTTTTTTAATTTCCATCATTTTTCTTACTTTTAGTTTTCCTTTTTATAACATTTTTTCACATTTTTCTTTCTGGTATTTTCTTTTTATCCTTCCTTCCTTCCTTCTTCCTTCCTTCCTTCATTCATTCATTCATTCATTCCTTCATTCATTCATTAATTCATAATTATTTATTCTTCTTTTCCAATCATTTTTTATCCATTCTTCATTGAACTTGCTTGAGTCACTTCTCTAGTCATGTTCATTTTTCCACAATATTTATTTCTTCCTTCATTTTTCTTATCTCTACTTTTCTTTCTTTCTTTCTTTCTTTCTCGATTTATCATTTATACACTTACAGTTCATCTGTGACTGTGTAATGATATATTTTTCTCACTTTCGTCACTAATCCTTTCCACTTTCCTTTTAAAAGTAAACAAACTTCATTCATCATGTATCTTCTTCGAACGATCATTGTTGATCAAAACTTTTTTCAATCGTTTCAATCAATATTCTCACCCATCTCTTCCCTTTTGTTTTTGAAGTTATTTCTTTTTGATTTCATTCATCACAACATTTTTCATTTTCTTCTTTTTTCTTCCATTCCATTTCAATCATTCTTATACGTTCATTTTCCCATTTCTTTTTTCTTTACATCTTTATCACTTTACAGAACGATTTCGTTAACCTGTCCGATACAGTAGTACACGTTTATTTTCACGAAGACGAAGACACCATGTGTGTGTGTGTGTGTGTGTGTGTGTGTGTGTGTGTGTGTGTGTGTGTGTGTGTGTGTGTGTGATAGATAGATAGATAGATAGATAGATAGATAGATAGATAGATAGATAGATAGAGAATCAGGATCATATGTATCTAGTTAAAAAGTAATAACAAACACAAAATGTTCAGTAGAGAAAATAAATTGCTTGTATTCACATCTGGCACTTTTGCGGGGAAAGTTTTTTAAAAATATTAAGTCAAAGCCCCAGGGTGACTTCCCTCCAGGCAGTAACTCTGCATTGGGAAGGGGCTGGGTCTAATGCCCGATGCCTGAGGCGTCCCCAAAAGGGGGCTTGAGCAATTTTTCCATGATATTGGTGTTTATTGAACCTTCTTGTGTCATATTCGGTAGCGACGTGAGCGCACTGAAAAATGCACGCACGCACACACACACACACGTATGTGTGTGTGTTTGGTGACCTTCGATATTTCATTCTGTTATTTAAAATTATAAGTATATAATTATTTCTTTTTATATGCAATATTTATGAGGGTCAGATTGCTCAATATCGGGGTTGAATATTTGGGAGATATCATAACAGTGGAAATTACCACTGCATGATAATATTGTCAATTACACACCGTGGTTTTGATTTCAATATGTGTGTGTGTGTGTG